>JAXGGA010005131.1:0-80938 GCA_038373865.1 Uloborus plumipes
ATACAAAACATGGGAGGACCGGTTTTACTCTTGAAAAATGTTGAAAATATTTTGTGATTTCGAATCTGTGATTTGTGCAACAAAAATGAAACTTTGTACTTTTAATAAAAAGTTGCTTCGGCTCAGATTATGTATTTGAATTCAAATTATCTCAGTGTAGCTTAAGCTCACGACAAACCAACGGAGCGCTTAAAAACATTTCAAAAAGTAAGTAATTCACCACAGATTTATCAACTGCATGATTATACGGAAACCCTGCATTTATTTGTTGTACGTAATTTTTTAATTTTTCATAGTAGTCGATCGATTGTGTAATTTATATTTCTTAAGTTGATTCTAGTTTTACAATCCGTAAATCGTGATCGAAGTCTTACACTTTCATATTTTAAGTGTATAATTGCAGAAAAAACAAATTTGTAAAATTGAGGTATGCTACATGTACTCATTGAAGGTTGTTGAAATTCCATGTTTCCTGACAGCCTGTAGTCTATGAAAGTTATTTGGAACCATTGTTGCATGTGCAGTGATTAATTCTAAACTAGCTGCCAGGGCAGCTAGATTAGCTTCCTGCGGCATGTTGATGCATAACGTCTCCCCTCTCTAACTTTTACCTCATTCTGAAGTTATATTATTTGATATAATTTAATGTTCATTCGATTTCAAGACATACCACGCACGTGGCCCGGCGTTGCACGGGCACTTCGTGCCTTGAAAGTAGTGAGAAAAATTTCAAGAAAGTACTCCCCGCCAAGGCGGCTCGCTAATAGGCGCTTCACGCCTTTACTTTTTTTCCTATGTAAAAAATCATTCGAATTATTGAGATGCTTCGCGCTTACAAGATGGTGAGGAGAGTTTCAGTAAGTTCAGCTCGCTCAAAGAGAAAAAGCAGACATAGACACTCAGTTTTTAATATAAGTAGATGGCTTTTCAACAAATGAATGTTTCAAAATATTACCAGTAGCTAGCGATAAAAATTCTACGTAAGTGGCCCGCTTATGAGTTTCGTGTTTGATTTAGTTAAGCCTTCATTCAAAATTCTCATTATCATTGTTATCACTGTTTCATAGCAACGACGGTTTGCAAGAATGGATTTTATATTTAATCATTTATTAGGCTTAATCGCTTTAAACTTGACTACTTATTAATTGATATCTTCGCTAATTAAAATCGTATAATTATATAGATTGAAACTAATGAAGCCTGAAAAATTACCTATCTATCGGTACCTGGTTCGACTTTCAGTTCATTGGCGTTCAGGAGAAAGAAGCGTGACATAGAAAGATAGAAAGAAAGATAGTTAGAAAGATACTCAGTTTTTAATATAAGTAGATGACTAAATTGAAAAATAAAAATGAAATTTGTTAATGGATATTATAAGTCTGTTGTGTTGACTTTCTGCAAGTCGAAACATTTAGGTTATCCCTAGAACAGAGAAGACCCCTTGTGAAATGCCTTAGAACTAAGCACAGAAGAAGCATTTTTAAGCCATCTGAGATAGGAAATTAGTAAAATCTAAATAAAGTACAAATACTGCCTGTTAGGCACAGTTTTCCGGATAGAGCATGAAACCGGGAGAATCTCAAACTTTGAAAACAAATCTCGCACAGAAAATTTTTTCGATGCAGGATTTTCTCATGCTTGTTAAATTAAATTGTTGTTCTATCTTGTGGAAATAAGATTTTTTTAAAAATGCTCTTTCAATTTTTGAAAATTGCACTCTAATTTCAGTGGAGAGAGTGATATTTTCTTGCCCATATTTGTTTTCTAAAGTGTATCCTGGTTAGGCACTTCTGTTGTGCTATTCATTTCTTAGTGAGTGTGTCATGGTATCTCTAAAGACACCTAGATGTAAATCTATAGCATGCGTAATATTGTAATGGTTTGTTTATTTATATTAAGTTTGCTTAAACTTATCAGATTCAGCATAGCAAGTTGTAAATTGAGGCAGCCCGTTAGGAGATGCTGAAGGTCATTGTGATTTCCCAAAATGTGTCCTTACTCTGCAAATTTCAATTCAGTAAATTTAAAAACAATTGCAGCTTTGAGATTCCTTAAAATTGGTTTTCAAAGATGCCTTATGTTCGTTCTCATTAGGAGTTATGTATTTATGGAGTACATACTCGTGTTTGATCAGTGGGTAAAATTGAAATTTCATTCCGCAAATTGAGAATGTTCTTCCTCCCTCAAACTTCAGTTCAGGTCGCTCCTGATTGTAAAACATGGGCTATCAAAAAAAAAAAAAAAAAAGGCCTTGTAATGCTTTGCTCTAAGTTGTTTATTTCTTTACAATATAAAATTATAAATTTCTTGACGTATTTTTCTTGTATAGTTGACCAAGAAAAGGGTTAGTTTTTTTATTTAACAAATGAGTTCTTGGCTATCTTTTTCCTGGAAATTGCTGTACCTCCATGCCTTTTCATGAAGGAAGGACCAGTTCTTGACTGTAAAAGTGTTTTTGTTGTCATTTTTGACCTGTTGGTCTGCTTAAATTTTTCCATAGCAGAGCTACGTATATTTAGCATCCAAATAGAAAACTAAATGTTCTTCCTATTAAAAAGAAGAAAAACTCGGGATATTCTTCCACTGATGAAAAAAATTGAATTTGCTGAATGATTTAATGTCCTGTCAAGCACTCTTTCGAATAATAAAAAACAAAGCTGCGTTGGAGATAGACAGCAAAAATGTTAAAAAGATAAGAAAATTTAATTTTACCTGTCCTATTTAGACAAGTGTTTGACTTTATGTTTTAAACAGTGTCGTGAAAATGAAATTCCCGTTAGCTTATTATATTGAATTCTGAATTTTGCATTTATTTATTTCTTTATTTAATTTTACTTACTTATTTTGCATATTATATTTTCATTCTGTACACTATCAGTGTATTCAACTACCCGAAAAAAGAACTCATATTCGCTAGATTTAAATGCAAAAATCAAAACCTCTTTATCTCGAAACCTGTCTTTCTCGAAATTTTTTTCTGAACACTCAACATTCGAGATAATATGTATGTATTCGAAATAATATATATATATATATATATATATATATATATATATATATATATATATATATATATATATTTATATATATATATATATATATATATGAATACATTTATGTATTTGGTTCATTAAAAATGGCACCTCGAGGTTCATTTTGACACCTAAAAAGTGGTTGATTCAATTAATCAGCATCCACTGTATTAGGCACTATCAAGACACTTCAATTTAAATTCTTATTTCTAACACTGGGACTGGAATTATTTACAGAATGTAGTTAAAATATTGTTAAATAGGTGGCACTGCAACTGCAAATTTTTAATTATTTCATTTGGTTTCCCCCCCCCCTTTTTTTATTCAAATATTTTATTACTTCGTTTTTTTTGAGTTCTTGATAAAGTTGCTGAAAATTTGATGCTAGAGGTTTTCGAGGGTTTCTCTTCCCGTTAACAATGCTGTGATTATAGTTAAACTGCACTTCATAGTGATGAGTTAAAATGATAAAGTACAAGGTAATATTGAACTGAGAAATAATTATATTTTTTTATGTTTTACCATTGGTGTACTTTGTCTCACAGATAATCTTTCGCGATATCTGACTTGTATTTTTCTTTTGCAGGAAATGGCTTCTAAAGACAAAATGGGTGGTTTTCTGGTAATATTGTTTGTCCATTAGTTATGAATTATTTTTGTTTTTTACTATGCAAATCTTTGCACACTAAACTTTTTATGTGATTTTAGAAATGTTGATTAAGAGATACTTTGCTTGCCTAGTAGAGCCCACAGCTTGCCTGCTAAATAGCACAAAAAGGTCGCACGGGTTACCTGTATAGTTCGTGACCTCATCCTTTTGTTTTTATTGCGTGCAATTTATATTACACTAGCTGTGGGGCCCGGCGTTGCACACACTTTAAAGTAGTGATGAAAGTTTAAATAAGCTACTCGCCGTCAAGGCGGCTCGCCTTTAAAGTAGCGAGGAAAGTTTCAACAAATTACTCCCCGCCAAGACGACTCGCCTTCAAAGTGCGGGGAAAGTTTCAAAAAGCTACTTGCCACCAGGGCGGCTTGCTTTTAAAGTAGTGAGGAGAGTTTAAACAAATTACTCGCCTCCAAGGCAGCTCGCCTTAAAAGTAGCGAGGAAAGTTTCTGCAAACTACTCGCCGCCAAGGCGGCTCGCCTTTAAAGTAGTAAGGAAAGTTTAAATAAATTACTCGCCGCCAAGGCGGCTCGCATTTAAAGGAAGGAATAAAGTTTTAGCAAGGACAGTTTCAACAAACTACTCCCCACTAAAGCGTCTCGCTAAAAAACTTTCCAGCATCAAAATGTCAATCGCATTATTTATACATGCTTCCTCAGGAATAAAAACTATGTCAAGTAGCACATACTTAACACTCTCCCTAAATGACAAATACAATTATTTCCAAACCGCTTTCTTCCTGTAACATTAATTGCAAAATTCTAAACAAAAAAGTTGTTTTAATATTTAGATCGCAGCCAAAAAAAGTCCCTGCTAAAAACATGAATTACAATTTAATTTGAAACACATTTTCAAAATGGTACCAGAAAAAAATATAAGTCATTAAGTAGGCAGGAATTCAAGTGAAACACGGACGATCTCATTATTTGCCTTGTTATAATCATCATAGGAGGGCCTAGAAACACCATAAAATAAAATGTTTTTAAGAAACGAAATGAAGAAAAGGACACCAACAATGAATTTATAAGATGTCGCCATAGCAACGCAATAAAACGTTAATAATTTGATCAGAAAAGTGGTTTTCGAACTCAAAGTTTAAACGCTTGTAACTTTTTTCTAGTGGAGATAAAAGCTTGGTTCTTCAACTATAAATCGAATCAATTCTGGGGTTAAAAATATCGCTCTATCCAATGGCGTAAAAATCAAAACTGTGGAATAATTAGTTTATTTTTTATTGATGGTTTTAATGAACCAAGTATTGCAAGAAATCGGGCGAAGCCTTGCAAAAGGCTAGTTTAAAAATTGAAAAACTCGTGCTGTGTTTAAGTTCAAGAATCGGAACAAACTACATAGGATGGAGAAAATTTTGTCTGCTTCCAACGATATATAACATTAATATGTGCAAGTAATTTTTAACCCCAGTATTCGGCAATTTATGTGAAAATTGCCTTGAATTCGAATAAAATATCTATATAACATTATTATTTTTAGTTATAACAGTAACTCTTATAGCCTAAAGCCTTCCTGGATAAATGGACTATTCAACACAAAAAGAATTTTTCAAATCAAACCGGTAGTTCCTGAGATTAACACGTTCAAGCAAACAAACAAACAAACAAACTCTACAGCTTTATATTATTAGTAAAGATGTAATTTTTTTCGAAAAACCCATTTCAGTAGCTAAAATACAGTTTTTTGCATAATAACAATTTAAGAGACTTTAAATTAACTAAAATAAGTTTCTTAGGGAAACGTACTATTTAAAAAAAAAGAACCAAAAAACAAAAAGACACTCAAAATATACTCATTTTAAATTTTACATGCATTTATTACAAAAATAATGGAGTAAAAATTGAAACTTGCAAGTAAATTATTTACATTTAACGAAATAGATTTGTTTTTTAAATTTGGCCTCATGGTAGCAAATAGCATTTCAAAGAAACATGAAAAACATTGGTTAATAGCAGAACTTCCAACATTGTTTTATTTCGAAAAATTTCACATAATTGCTTTAATGACATTATGAGCCTTTCTTGTAATAATTATAGTGTAAAACAGCAATAATCTACACAATGATGCAAATGAAAAAAAAAAAATTTTGTACATAAACATTTTATTTCCATATTATGTTCAATTAATTTGCAAATAGGAGACAAATTATAGATTTTTATGTGTACTATTACTTTTGCTCAGCTAAAGAACTATAGACTCATAATCATTACTTTATCTGCTTGTTATTGTAGATAAAAATCAGGCATAAAAATTATTTTTAAGCAAAAGGCTTTTGATGTAGTTTTTTTTTTTTTAAAGATTTCTACCTGTTTGTATGTATATAAGAAGAGTTTTTAGCTTCAAAATTTTTTTGATGCAACAATAAGAGGATTTTCTTGGATAATAATTTCCAATTACTTCAAATTAGTTTCAAGATTTTTCCTTGAGAATCTATAATAGCTTTGTAACAGGTAGATGGGAAAATCATACCTTTTACTTTAATCCAATTTGTCTTTAAGCTCTTTTTGCTTTGAATTATTAATTAAAAACCCAAAACAGCATTTTCAAGAGCAAAAAAAAAAAAAAGTTGCAATTGGTGCTATTATCAGCCTATTAACTGACAAAGAAAAAAAATCAAGCATTTTTTCTCTTTATTGCAAGAAGAAACTTGTTCTATTTGAAATAGTATATTTGATTATTTTTTCTTTTAGCTGGAGAAAATTGGTGGACTTGGGAAGTCAAAAAAAGATAAAAGCAAGTACACGCACAATCCAAGGCCTTACTCAGATGACTTCACTGACCAAGTTCACAATGATGCAGAAAACAACCTGGATTGTTTAACAGATGATCAGATCAACAGCCAGTTCGAAACTATGTTGGTGGGTGACAATTTTTTTCTCATATGTTTCAGTAAAATTTTAGTAAGCATTTATTAACTTCAGCTCTAAGTTAAACGTTTATAAATTCAAAATTCTACAAAATCTCAAAACATGCATCGTAAATTCGTCTCGTTGTTGATGAAGATCACTAGTTTTATTAGACATTTAATGCCATAAAAATTTGCTAACCAAGAAAGAGTTGGAAGAATGAGATGAAATTTTAATATACCTATAAGAACAACATTGATGTTAGTAAAAAAAAAGATTACAAAATAAGCAAAATGAGTATTTATTACTGGAAAATAATTTTTTCAAGAATGATTTTAATTTCATTCTCTATTAAAACATTGTGTACCTATTTTTACTTTTCCTAGAATCAGGGGAGAATCCTCCTTGAAGAGAGGTCATTGTGACCTCCTAAAAAAATCTTACTTGGCAAATTTGAAAAAAAAATATTGAAAAATTGAATTTCTTAAATTGATATTGTATTTTAAATTGATGTTAAATTTAATTTATAGACTCAACTAATTATTGCTTATTTTGATTTTCTAAGTATTTTTAAAAAACACATAAACAAATGTGAAATTTACATGCAGTTTTATTTCTAATACTTAATAAGTTGTCAGGAAAGGAAGATGGCAATTTCTGGACTAGGTAATGACCAAGACTAAATTTTGTAACAAACTAAATAGCATAACTAAATTGATCAATACCAATTTCTAGGCTTAGTTTTAATAACAAAAGTAATATTTAGTTTAGTTCCAAAATAAATGTGTTCAATCAATATGCAGTAAATCTTGAAACTTTACTATACTACACTGCAATGTTTCGTGACAAAAACATTGTGACGTCAGCTTGACGTTTGCGTGACGTTAGCCTATGAAAAACGAGCTAGCTAAAGCGTCACAGCCTACTTAGCCAATTAGAGGAGATGGCTGACTGCTTGTGAGCTCTTATTGGTTCCGCCCGTAGTGACATTCAGTGTCAAGTTAATTTGCTGTCTAGTATAACGTACATCCACTTTACCAATATTGTGGGTTTTTTCGGGCTGGGCCCGCTTTGCCAGTTATCGGCAGTGGCGTAGCTAGGGAAGGGCGTGGGGGGCGGTCCGCCCCGGGCGGCACTTTTAAGGGGGCGCCGAAATGAGAAGGTCGTCGGCAAAACACATGCACCACTAAAAAATTTTAAAAAAAAGGAACAACAAGACGGAAAAAAAAAGTAGGAAAGTGTAAAATCGGGACAGAGGTTGTATACGGGAGGAAAAAGAGCAAAAACCCAAAAATTGACAGGCAGATACATAGGGCGCCATCGAGACACAGACGTCCTCAAGTATAGGGTTCGCACTAAAGAGAAAAGGATAAATTTAAATAACAACCAAGCAATATTGGGGCGGCAACAAGATACAGACGTCACGAAAATGAATAAAAAGCAAGCAAAGGAATAGAGTGGCATTGAGGCGTACACTTTGTAAGAAAAAGAAGGAAACTATAAAATAAAAACCAGGCAGAGTTTGAGCGGCACCGAGCAAAATTCAAAAGTTGAAGAAGGTTCTCCAGACGCAGGATTAACACACGAATCAAAGCTGGTGAGGGAAAAGCTTTTTCTCATTGGACCGAATAATACATGAAATAACATTGAGGTTTGAGCAGTTGCACCATCTTACTAAGAGATATTCTTTTCTAACACCAGAAAATCTTTTAGATGAAAATTATGAGTGCAATCTCAAAGAGCATACTGACATTAATAAAGAACAGTGTCTTATTGAAAGAACAAGACTGCAATGTTTTATGATTGCAATTGAAAATGAAAAGAAAACTTGGGAAGAAACTAGAATTGTTGTAATTCATTTATAAATATAGACTAGAAAACTCCGTTCCCAACATAGCTATATTGTTAAGAATTTTTTTAACAATTGCAATCAGTGTAGCGAGTGGAGTTTTTCTAAGCTTAAACTAATACAAAATTACCTTAGGTCCGGAATGAGTGACTTGAGGCTCAGGAACTTATTTACTTTCAATAGAGCATCGATTAATAAATTAATTGGATTTTTAAACCGTAATTAATGATTTTGCATCTAAAAAAGCCAGAAAAAATTCGTTTTTAAATTTGGCTTTCATATTAGGAATGCATATTCGCAAGCTCAGATTTCAGTAGCAATTTAATAATTTTATAACTTCCCTTGCTATACTTATTTTACGTTTATTTTTCATTTAATAAGTGTAATGTGAAGAAATATTTTTCTTTTATTCAGTTTCCCTTTTTAAATATATTTAGCATAGATATGATTTTTAACCCATTAATGCCTAGCGTCCCTTTTTAGGGACGGTCCAAAAAGTGTGTCTGAATTTTCCAAAAATTAACATTTCAACCAAATAATTGTGTTCAATTATTACTTTGGTATTGCTTCAATTCTGTATTAACAGATTTCAGCACATAACCGCTGTAAAGTGTGATCTGTAGCCATTTGATTATGATCTTTATCAAAAATTACATCGTTCACAATCTCAAGAACAAAAAGCTAAGTTTTTAAAGTTATTAACAAGTAAATCTATCTGTGTTTGATATATGTGCTACTTTGATCGATGTTTTAGTTTACCTTTTTTTGCAATTTTGTAAATTTTAAATTTTTTTAGGATTTTATAGCAATTTAAGAACGTCCCTAAAAAGGGACGCTAGGCACCAAAGGCTGCATTGTTTAACCGTTGCTGATTTCTTGCTTAGAATCTATAATTTATATCAAAAGAAGTTAGTAAATGTTTTTAGACTGAAAAACTGATAATAATTGTCATTTTTAAAACTTATTTTATTTTCAAAATCTAATTAAATTAAATTAATTAATATATATAAACTTAATTATACAATGTTCTTAAATATTTTCTCTTCTTTTTTTTAATTACAAAAAATACTCAAGGTAAATTTTGAAAGAAAGCTATTTCAAAAATGTAATTCTTTAAAACACTAATTATTCGTTGTATTTAATTACTTTTCCATTATGCATTTAGGTGTTTATTATTGTTTAGTCTGACTGTTGAAGAAGCCCTAAGCTGTTTCAGAAGCTTAGCATTTCACCTTGATGAAGAATTCAAGGATTGCATATGTGTCTGTTGTTTGGGAAAGGGGGGGGGGGGGTTGCAGATTTAATTTCAGAATTCCCTGAGCATGCCAATTTTGATCTCTACTGTGAGAATTTATTTACTTCTCTTGCGCTCCTACGTGATTATTTGTCTCAGCAAGGTTTTGTGCAAGAATCGGATTAAAAAATGCTCATGAACTAAAGTTACGTTGTTCAAAAAAGAAAAGAGAGGAAGTTTTGAATAAATGTCGATGACAGGTAAAATAATATTACGTTGGTTCGGTGGAATAATAGCAATGTCATAACTATTGCATTGAATCTTCATGGAGTTTATCCTATTGTAAAGGCTAAGCGATTGTCCAATAGCGAAAAGAAAGTAATTGAAATTGATGAACCAAATATATATGGTTGCTCAATACAAACGTTGCATAGGGAAAAAGATCCCATGCATCAAATATCGGGAACTACCGGTTTTTGATCCACTCTAAAAAATGGTGGTAGCCGCTCTTCATTTTTATTTTAGAAGCTGCTGTACAACATGCATTGAGCTCAAGAGAGTTGAGTTAGGTATTATGGGGCTAGTTGTTATATTGCTTTAAATAAGACTCAGGTAAGATGTGCCCATTGAAGTAAAAGACCTTATCGGAATGCAGCAAATGCAATACGTAGGTTTGCAGAACAAATGTTTTGCTGACTTTCATACTCAACAACACCAATATTTCCTTGTTCTCTGAATTTACTTCCCAGTTTATGTTAATTGCTGCTTTTATTTCTTCTTATAAATTGTCATTTTCAATATTACATCGTAGGCAGAAAAAAAATTTTGGTAAAAAAGTATGTACCCTCTGGTGCCTAGCGTCCCTTTTTAGGGACGATTTTTCTTTCTTAAATAAAAAATTTATTTTTTGCATGATAATTTTTTATTTATTTTTCCTGTCCATTAAACACTATTTGTAACCAGTATACAAAGTATCGTTGAAAAAAAAAATGTCAGGCATTAATGGGTTAATTAAAATTCTGAGCTTGCAAGAATCAGGAAACAGTGTGAAAACGCCTACTTATTGATTACTATATTTATTTCATACTTATTTTATCTCATATTTATTTCTCACTCATATCTTGCTAAAAATATCAAACGTTCCTATTGCATTCATCATAATTATGCAGATTGCCGGAGCGCTTTGTTAATCAAGGTATTTTCTAATTCTTATTTTGTGATTCCTCAAAATGTGTAAGAACCATAAGTTCTGACTTAGATAAAAAATGTATTTCTAAATTAATAATTTAAGAACATTTAAATTATAAGCAATTAAATGTATATATATGTTTAATTTTATTTCATGTTCACTAATTAAAAGATGTGCCATATAATTATAATATAATGGATGGATTAAAACTACTTGCTATGCTCATTTAATGTTTTTAATGTTGTTCGTGTTTTAAAAGTAAACCAACTTGCATTTCTAGAAATGTCTTTTAAAATACCTAATGATTACACTACTGTTTGTTAGTACAAAGTACAAGGAAGTATTTTCACGAAGAAAAATGCTTTGTGATTCTTTAAACGATGTATAAGCCATGAACTCTAATATTTGACTTGCTAATAAATTTAATTTCCTTTTCCTGAAGATTTCTTTGATAAAATTGTTAATGTGAAAATTTTATTATTTCTAGATTTTCTTAAAAATCTAGTTGCTTTTTTTGCGTGTGATTATTTTTTGAGATGAAAATCGTAGGTGAGCAATGATCCTGTAACTAGATTAAAATGTTGACCCAGGAATACGATTTTCCAGACCTCTTCGTTGCTCAGACTAAATAATAAACACTTTATGTACGTTTAAATGAAGGGGCGGCAAATTGAAGATCCGCCCCTGGCGGCAAAAGCTGTAGCTACGCCACTGGCTGTCGGTATTCAAAAATACCCTTTTTTGCCAATTCTTTTAAAAATGTCAAAAAATGTTTGCAAATTTTATCCACCAAATAGCCTGAACATTTGTGATACAACAGAGTGATGCTAATAATTATTTCCACTAAATCTGTTATGCATTATCTTTTGAATTTCTCGCTTATAGCTTGTGATTCTTCCCAACAGTAAAATTGTTTATAGTAAGTTGCTGGCCCTGAGCCAGGGCTAAGGCAGAGCTACATGAAATACATGCTCGGCAGGGAGCCGAAGCTGGTGACGTATTTCATGTAGTATAATTATGCTCTATCATTTGTTTGTTTAAAAATTATTTTCTTTATATTTGCTCTGATGCTTAGTCATATGTTTCAGGATGATATGAATTTATCTGAAGAGCTTAAAGAACCACTCAGGAAAAAAGGAGTGGATGAGAAGAGAAAGCTTCTCAGCATGCACATTAAAGGGAGCACAGCGGTCAGTATTTTCATACTATCATTAATGCTCAAATTTGATAGTCAAGTGGATAATGGATTTGCTTTCAGCCAACTATTTATTTGAATCCCAGAATCGTTTTGTTCATCAAGTGAATGCGTAGGAATGTATTAATTGCATTAATTTTAAACAGGGCTCGTACGCTCCTTACAAACTCCTGCTTTTTAACAAGAAAAAATAAGGGCCCTTAAAACTCCTGAACTTTGCTATAATCTCTTTACAAACTCCTTATTTTTAATTCTGTGAATACAAGCCCTTGAGTATTTTCTTCTACTACTAATCCCAAGATTGTGTTCGAACATTATACCAGAATTCTGGTTTTTTTCCCCTGATTAATACCAGAAATCTAGTATTTTTTGCTACGCTTCTATCTTCCTGCATCCAAATTTTTTTCTTACTCCAAATTTTCGACGATTAAGTTGGTAATTATTCATAATATTGATCAAGTAGACCTGTTAAAAGGACATTCTAAAATTTTTTTGCTTTAGTACCGTAAAGTCGGGTTACTTGGACCCTAGGGTGTTACTTGAGCCCATTACAGTAAAATGATAAAATCTAGGTTTGGTACTTATTAGTTGAAGACTTGCACGTAGTTCCTCGTTTCTCCGCTAGGTAGAAGCACTCTGCAGTTTCTAACGCTGGTACCAAACCCAGATATTATCATTTTACTGTGGGCTCAAGTAACCCCATTGTGGGTCCAAGTAGCCCGACTTTACGGTACATTGTTTTATTTGCCGTTTTTATACTTATGACGCCTTCATTTTAAATGATGCAATCTGTTTGCATCCGGTTTGGGAATAGAATTTTTCTGATGTTTGGTGCGTACTTGACTTCATTAAGGGACTAATAAGTAAAATGTCTTTTTATTTCTATTAAAATCGAAAATTGAAATTTTTCAAGCGAAATTCTCTTTTTTATGACAGACAAAAAATTTTAATTTAAGTCACTGATTTAATTTAAATTTTACTTCAAATACTATATTGCTGCCACTATTATGTTTACTGAAGAGCTTTAAAATGTTAATTAAAAACATTTTTACTTGAATAAATCCTTTTATATGTCGCTTTTATAACCTTTCAATTCGTTCATTATGGAAATCGCGATCTTTTTGCATCCGCCATTGGAATAAGATTTTTCGCATTTATGAAGTTTACTATACTCTGTCAAGAGGCAAACAACTAAAATTTATTTTGATTTTTCCTTTAAATCCTTAATTTGAAAAATTTTAAACAAAATTCTGTGCACTTTAATAGTGTCAATCGTCAAAGCTTAAGAAAGTTGGAAGTTATTTTAACCTCTACTATTTTCAGTTACCTTGTTACAATTTTTAGTTTAATAACACTGTTCGACAAAAAAAACCCTTGAAAATGCTTCTGGCATTTTGAAGGCTGATTCTTATGTAAAATGACCCCCTGAATCCGAATATGACACCCGTTTTCCCCCATCACGTACCAATTTTTTTTAAAACGCCCCCCTTTTTTTTCATTTTTCCTTAGTTTCAGAGCTATTATATTTTTTTGGAGGGGAAAGGAGCCTTATATTCACCCCTAAATTTTTTTGGAGGTCAAGAGAGACTCAAAGTTTAAAATCATGAGCACCGAGAAAAAAATCGGGGAACTTGGGGGGGCGTAGCCCCCCAAAATATTTGAAAAATCACCAAAAACGATCTTTTTATTCTAGTTTCTTTAAAAACACCTTTAAAACATTTTTTTCGGTGCAGAACCAGAGTATAGGATCCGCTCCTATGGCTCCTGGGTCAGAAAAAATTTTCACGCTGTAAAATTTTTTTTAAAAAATAAAATAATGCTCTAAAAATCGCACTTTGCACTCGAGTTTTAAAGCAGGTCTTCAGCCAAAAAAACAAAATTGTGGCTGATTATTATGTCAAATGACCCCCTATTTCCAAATATGACCTCAGTTTCCCCCTCCACCCCCTCTTTCCAGAGAACGCCCCCCCCCCCCAATTCAGAGTCATTTTACTAATTCGGAGGGGAAAAGTACATTACGTAACCCGTTAACATAATTCTAAAAGGCAACAGAGGTTCAAAGTTCAAAATCATGTATATGTGTACCAAACATATAAACTAGGGCGGTATAGCCCCCCCCCCAAAAAAAAAAAAAAAATCTTCTTTTCCTGTTTTTCTAAGAGACGTTTTAAACTTTTTTTTTTTTTTTTTTGTGAAAAATCAGAGTATTCGATTTTCTCTTTGATTGTTGTGTTCGAAATTATTTCGCTTTGCAGAAAACAAATTATATTATAAAATAAAAAAAAATTACTATAATTATAACAACAAAAATACTATAATTATAATTATAGTATTTGGAAAAAATGGGTCACTTTGCAGAAGAGTCAGCCGGAACAGTGTCTTCTTTCATGCGGACCTGCGATGCGACTGATATGCAACGAGCCACCCTTACAAGAAAAAAAAAATATATTTTTTTTTATTTTATAATATAATTTGTTTTCTGCAAAGCGAAATAATTTCGAACACATTAATCAAAGAGAAAATCGAATACTCTGATTTTTCACAAAAAAAAAAAAAGGTTTAAAACGTCTCTTAGAAAAACAGGAAAAGAAGATTTTTTTTTTTTGGGGGGGGGGGGCTATACCGCCCTAGTTTATATGTTTGGTACACATATACATGATTTTGAACTTTGAACCTCTGTTGCCTTTTAGAATTATGTTAACGGGTTACGTAATGTACTTTTCCCCTCCGAATTAGTAAAATGACTCTGAATTGGGGGGGGGGGGCGCTCTCTGGAAAGAGGGGGTGGAGGGGGAAACTGAGGTCATATTTGGAAATAGGGGTCATTTGACATAATAATCAGCCACAATTTTGTTTTTTTGGCTGAAGACCTGCTTTAAAACTCGAGTGCAAAGTGCGATTTTTAGAGCCTTATTTTATTTAAAAAAAAAAAATTTATAGCGTGAAAATTTTTTCTGACCCAGGAGCCATAGGAGCGGATCCTATACTCTGGTTCTGCACCGAAAAAAATGTTTTAAAGGTGTTTTTAAAGAAACTAGAATAAAAAGATCATTTTTGGTGATTTTTCAAATATTTTGGGGGGCTACGCCCCCCCAAGTTCCCCGATTTTTTCTCGGTGCTCATGATTTTAAACTTTGAGTCTCTATTGACTTCCAAAAAAATTTAGGGGTGAATATAAGGCTCCTTTCCCCTCCAAAAAAATATAATAGCTCTGAAACTAAGGAAAAATGAAAAAAAAAGGGGGGCGTTTTAAAAAAAATTGGTACGTGATGGGGGAAAACGGGGGTCATATTCGTATTCAGGGGGTCATTTTACATAAGAATCAGCCTTCAAAATGCCAGAAGCATTTTCAAGGTTTTTTTTTGTCGAACAGTGTAATTACTTGTTTTATACTGATTCTAGGTACCAGGGATGAAAATCTTCCGCAAATCCACGATTTTCCGCTTATGTGTGTCTCTTTCTTTTTGCGGCCTAAAAATGTCACATCAAGTTTCGAAAAATAAAACGCTCATTATTAAATTAAAGCTTAAAATAAGTTGATTTAAAACAGTAGAGGTTAAATTTACTTCCAGCTAATGGCAATGTTTTTTGGATGCAGCAGGGTTGAATCTTCAAGGATGACATGCAGTTATCGGCAAAGTATGTATATTCTATTTTGGCATGTTGCCAAAAACTTAAAACTTCCGTTTCAAAGGTGGAAATTACGGAAATTCAGCTAAAATGTTCGAGATCATAGTTATAATTATTTTAGCCTTTTAAAATTTATCAAAATAATTAAAGACCATACAATATTAGTTAGAAAATTCATTTCTTGAGGTACACGTCTCTAATCCATCTAGAATTGCACCCCCCCCCCACTTTTTTCCCTACATTGTTATGAAAGACTTAAAAAGAAATAGGGAATGAGCAATTAATGGGTTTTAAAAATATGCCTTCAATTTACCAATTTTACTTTCGATTTCGCGGCGCAAATTAAGAGGAAATTTCGCCTAACATTAACCAAAAAAAAAAAAAATCTTTCCAAATTTTTATGCCCCACATTTCTTCCTCTTTTTTGACTTAGATCTGTTTTCATCCCTGAGTTATGGTATTACTAAGGATAGTCTTGTTTTTGAGAACACACTAATTTTTTTTTTTGCATTATTATTTTTTTTTATAACTTTTCTTTTAAATTCATCCTCAAAATAAAATATTTTTGAATGGTTAATCCCCCCCCCTCTCTATACTTGAATTGGATTCGGAGCAGGCTAACATTTAAGTAGCAATAACTGCATATTTGACTTTCAATTTAGTATGTTATTCAATATATTGTATGACGGCAAAAATAAACAACACAAGAATTGTAAAAGAATGTTTTGAGATTTGTTGCCAAAATATAAGTATTTCGACTGTAAAAGCCTTAAAAATTTAAATGAGTTCCTGCAAAACTCCTTAAAAACTCCTTACTTTCAATTTTCAAATTTGAATATGAACCCTGTTAAAGTGTATGTAATCTACTTTTCAAATTTTCATATTAGAAGCTTCTTTATGCATATTGTTGTGGTTCTTTATTTGTATCTTCTTAAATGTCGTATCATTCACGGAGGTTAATAGTAACACATTTGGAGAACTGAAAGTTCTTTGTTTACATCACTGATTCACTTTCTCTTGAAAATCCAGGTCTCAAAAATTTGTGGTTCCGCTTAACACGAGGTCCTTTATTTTCGTATTATATTTACTTATTATCTTTAATTTTGTATTATGTTTGTATATTATAAGTTTCATTTTTAGCAGCTGATAAAATGATTTTCATTACAGTCTAAAATTAGAAATATTTTACTGCTGTAAAACTTATTAAATACATACAGCAAATAATAAAAAGGCATTGAGAAGTTGCTGTCAACGATTCTCTAAATGTCATGTAATATTCATACTTTTATGGTCTATATTTTGAAAATCGTGATATCTTTCATCCGTTATGGGAATCAGACTTTTCGCATGTTTGATGTTCGCTGTGCCTTGTTAAGAAGCAAAAAAGTAGCATTTCTTTTCCTTATTATTAAATCAGTAAAACGAAAGTTTTAAACAAAATTCCAGGCCCTTTAAGAGTGTCAATGTCAGAAACTTAAATGCTAAATTTTTGGTTGAATGTCATTTTTGTTTCAATTATTTTAAGTTTTTTAACCCATACGTAACATCTTTAGATAGTATTTCATTTCTTTGTTAGTAAATATGAAATCTTTGACTCATTTCGTATTGTATTGATTAGAAGATATATGCATTGTACCAAGAAAAATTATTTTCAATATTTTCAGTACCAAATGCGACTTTCATTACTTTATAAATATGTTTGCAGGACAAGCAGCAACTTTGTTAGACTTTTGCTTTCACCTTAAAATTATATTTTGCTGTTATATTGTATAACCCCAGCTCAAAATAAACTATTACTGATTAAAAATTTAGTTAAATCTATACACAATATTTTGACTGAGAACTATTTATTATTATTTGAATATGTGAAATATGTCTTGTTTGTTTATGAAGGCCATTTATTTATTATATGTGTATAATTATAAAATTAGATGTGCTTAAGTAATAGGTGCTCTGGATTATGCCCCTCTCTTCTCCCCATACATTCTTTTTGTGACTTTTAGATATTTTCATGAATTCACTATCACCCCTGCTAAAATCAGTTGTTTTTTAAAAGTTTAAATAAAGTGAAACAGTTAGCTCACAAAAGAAAGATCAAAATTAAACGACAAATGAAGATGGTGATGCTGTGCTTTTTTAGTGGTTGCAATTAAAAGTTTTTTCAGAAAACATCTTTACTTATAACAATATTTGACTGTTAGATCCAATTCAAAAAACGACTTTGGTGACTTGGATCTCAAACTTATGCTATCCCTTATGTTCTTTAAAATCAAGAGAGTATTTCACTTGTTGATCTATTTATACATCTGCCTATTACTCCACAGTATATTGGTACTTATGAGCAAAAGCATTCTTATATTGAAGATTCAAGAGTTATTGTACGTAGTTTCCCCAACAAATGAAAAAATTGATTGTTAGTATCCTTGATATGAAAAAGCTTCTTGTTAATTTGAAATCTTTTTTTTCCCTTTTTTCCTTAAAATGCTAGCTTCACTCGTTTATGCAATGATACTTTACTTATGCCAATTTTGTGCATATTAATATGTATTCTGACACAGAAATTATTTCACCATTTTAAAATATATTGCACAAATATTTCTTTATTATGATGTTCTTTGTATAAACATTTTGGTCCACTCATTTTTTCTTTCTTTTACAGAAGAGTCGCCTTGATAGCCCTGCAGATTATATTTCCTATTTAAGTAATTCTGATATTAGTGTACATAAATTGTTTCAGTGTATGGAATCATTAAGGATTGCTTTAACTAATAACACAGTCAGGTTAGTTTATTTCAAAAAATAATTATTTGTCCAGTTTTTTTTATTAGAACATAATTTTTGATAATTGTTTTTCTAATTTAGCTGGGTGCAAGAGTTTGGAAGTAGAGGCCTTGATAAATTGCTTCAAATTCTTAACTCATGTTATGGAAAGTATGTATTGTTAGAATATTTTTTTTTTGATTTCTTTAAAACTTGGAGTTTTTAATTTTATAACAACAATAATATTAAAAATATATGTTCACTTTTTTGTATTTGCATGCAATACATTTTTTAAAAGTTTGGATAGATTATTATTGATTGTTTAATTTAATTTTATTTTCAGAAATGTAAAGTATGAACGCATTCAGCATGAGTGCATCAAGTGTTTAAAAGCTCTGATGAACAATACTGTAAGTTTGTCTTCATTTTTTATTTTATTTCTTACTAGCAAAATTAGCCGGCATTGCCTGAGTCTTTAATAATATTGAGAAACAATAGCTTCCTTCCCTTTTTGTTTCTTCACTAAAAGAACTCAAAGCATACCGCTTTGGCATGATTAAAAATCAAGGTCCTATTTTACCCATAAAACTATGGAGAAAAAAAAGTACGAAAAAAGAAATTGTTTTTGTTTGCAAATGAAAGTTTGACATTTAAACCTGTGCAAATCTGAAGTATTTCCGAGTTATAAAATTAACCTCATTTGCTTGTAAAGGTTAATCTGTTAATAAATTTATTTTCAGAAGATAGCGTCTAACCTTCCCTGTATGGTATTGAAGTACAAACTGTTAGAAAAATTTAGCTTCCTGTGATACTGTTATACTTCAGTTGTTTATTTGTGAAACTTCAAATATTGTGTGTTCTTGGCATATTTAAAATGGTGCCAAATTTGTGGTAACTGTTTTGGGATACTTTGGATAAGTCTGGACCCTTCCCCGTTTAAATTCCTGAGCATATTTAATGCTTATTTAGTTCTGTTAAAACTGTTGAAAGGTTATGTGAATCGAGTGTAGCAGAGAGCAGACAGTTGAACATAAACAACTTTAATATAACACATGGGGACACACATACAGCAAGACATAGAGGAAAATAGTGAAGTCACTTGTAAACGGAGGAAGGCTCTTTATGTAGATTTGAGGGCGGATTTTCAGTATCCAATAGATTAGTTCAAACAGCAATCAGCTCTCTTCTAGGTCCGAGGGTGGATTAAAGAAGAGTTTTTGCGAACTCCACAGAAAGCTGCAAAAGTCTCTTCCAATGAAAAATAGACAAGCTTAAAGCTTTCAAACCAATGAAAAGCGATTACTCACAACAAAAACAATTACACATAACACGTTCACACTGTCGCACATTCATGTGTCAAATACTCAAGAATATTTTGAAATGTCAGTTTTCATTCGAAAATTAATGCAGCCCCCCCCCCCCCCCAATAATGAATTCTAGTATTTATAAAAGATGTACCGACCAAAATACTTTCTTTTATTTTGTGTTAGCTTATTTTCTATTATTTTGAAAGGCTATGTTATGGATCACTGCTAAGATCAATTCAATTTTATTAGAAAACTGTTGTTTAACCTAAATTTTGCACGGTTCTTTTTCCTTTCTTTTCCTTTTTTTTTTTTTGAAAGTGCAAATGAGTTAAAATGAAAAAAAAAGCTCTTCAAGGAATAATTGGTTAGACTATTATTTCCCTTGCTGTTTTCATAACAAAAGTAAGGTTCCGTTTTTTTTTTGTAAAGTTGTCTGTGCTATGAAATACTGTTGGCCCCGCTTAATCGGGTAACTGATAAACGAATACCCCGCTTATATGAATAAAATATCCTGGAACCAAATATTTCCCATGCCATAGATGCAATGTTAAAAACCCCCACTTAGACAAATACTCCGCTTAATCGAATAATATTTCTTGGAACCGACAGTATTCGTTTAAGTGGGGCCGACAGTATGAATATAATTTATGTGTTTCAACTTATAGTACTTAAGTACTTACGTTATGTAAATCATTTTCAGGTGGGTTTAAAACAAATTTTTCAACACCCAGATGCCTTAAACATACTTGCTCGTTCCATTGATTCATCCGTTCCAGTTATTATGACAGATGCTGTTAAATTAATGGCTGCTTTGTGTCTTGTTCCTCCAAATGGGTATGAGTTCCTTCTAATTGATGTATTATTGATTCATGGTTATTAGAAACATCAAATGTCTTTATAACTAAGCATCGAAGTTTCTCTTTTGCTCTTAGGGATGCCAAACACTTATGAGGCTTCTTGGGCTTTGGTCCCATCAAGGTAATGGATAAATGCATACTGCTTTTAGCATGTCCCATTTCCTCGACCTTCCTCATAAGTGTCAAAATTTTTGTTTTTCCCTTTCATCCGCAATATGTGTCTCATCTTTAATTTCTTTTATCTCCAGATTTTTGAAAACCCTCCTTGTAAAAAGCTGTATTGCTATTATTACTACTTCTCAGTAATTTATAGAATTTGTTTTAATTTGGAATTTGTGTATGCCTCTATTCTTTTTCCCTTTCCCAAAAATGTTGTAACTGATTAATAGTTGTTGCATATTTGAATTTAAATTTTTAAAATTTCCTTTCTTATTTCTACATTTTATCTGTTGAGTTAGGTGGATATAATACTCTAGATTGCAGTTTCAAATTGTTCAGCTTTTCTTACATTCTAATTTTCTAAAGGACAGTTATAAAAAAATGCTACAATTAAAAAATATGATTAATAAGACTTTTATTGACTTCTAACTCTGATTGCTAAAATATCAACCAAGACCTTTGTGAAAGTGAGGACATAGAATTTAAACATGTGGAATATGCGAATGCACTGTACAGTTCCTTCTAATTAGCCCAGTATTCATTTTTGTACTCATGCAAACCTTTATATGCATACATCAAATCACTGTGTTTAAAAAACAGTTGCATGCCATCTGCACATTTGTTTAAGACTTAAAATGTTGAAATTCTCCAGGTGTTAAATAAAGTGCTAACATTTAAAAAGTATAAATACTTGGCATTAGCCAGCCGGTTTACTTGCTTTGAGGGGAAAATAGTATGATATATAAATATCAATTTATTCTGTCATACTTATTTGAAATTTTATTATTTGTGCAATGAAATTATAGTTTAAAATTGATCTACGTTAGTTAAGTGTTTGTTTTGATTTTCCCTATTTTGTATTAAAAATTTTTTTTTGTGATTTTTACTTTTTTTTTTTTGTTTCTGCCATTAGGATGGTAAGTTTGTATTTGTTTTATTTATTTTGTTGATAGACAACTTGTTAAAACTCAATCTGAAAGAGGATGTTCAAACGATATTGTTTGTATGTATTTTTATTAAATAGATATTTTAATATTGTAAATATTTTGCTGTTAATATTCAATACTTAAAAGAGTTACTTTTGGTAAGTAAAACTAGTGTTTCTGAGAATCTTTACTGTTTTCTTTTTTTCCATAACATGAAACTTTCCTTTCATAACTGTTGCTTTTTTGTGATACATATTTTCTGATATTTACTGTCTTTAAATCTTTATTAAATCATTTATATGCAATGTTAGTATTGTATTGAATCAAGACCCTATTTCTGATTTGGAAAAGCTCTATTTTAAATCAGAAAAAAGTGCTAACCTTTTATTGATTGACATTGAGACATAAGTGTTCTATTCAAAGAAAAGAGAAGAAAAGAAAAGTAGAGAAAAAAATAAGTAAATAATAAAATAGAAAATAAAAGAAGTATTAAATTTATACATATACATAGTATGTATGTGGTTTGGTTTTTGGTACATGATTTTTAATGTAATTTGTTTTTTCAGTCATGAAAAAGCTTTGGAAGCTATTACAATATGTGGAGAGATTGAAGGCAGAGAAAGATTTGCTCCAATTATTCAAGGCTTGGAAGCTCGAAATGAAACTTTGAAAGTGAGTGTTTTAGTTATGCTAATAACAATATACTGACCATTTTTGTGTATATGAGCTCAAATTTTTCAAATTTCTGTAGTAATTAAGAAATAGACAAATTGCAAAAACAGATCAAACAACTGTTTCACTAAAAATAACAATAATAATGAAGTGGATGCCAGTGTATTGAATCAGCCACTTTAATGAATCAAATCCCCAAAAACAGAACACAATTCGGCTTCATTAAATTAGTCACTTTAATGAGTCAGCCGCTTTAGTGAGTCAAAATTGTTCAGTGGATTTGTATTAAGCAGCGGCCACTGTACTACATTCATAAAAAAAAAGAAAGAGGAATGATAATAATAATAAGGAAAAGCCTAGTAAATAAGTGATCTCAAACAGTTGGTCTTGCTGTACAAAAGAGCTTTTCCTCACAGGTGACAAACATTGCAATGGTAGTGTATTTTCATATTTTTATGACATCTGCTTTCAATTAGCTTACTTATAATATAAGGCAATCAAGTTGAACTAAATATACGCTTGGACCGTATAGAAATATACCATTCCTTATTTTTCGGGAATCTCAGTAATGTTTAGGATATATCTTTTTGAAGTCGGCTTATTACAGTTGAACCTTGTTAAAACAGATGGTAACTTCAGTACTTTTGAAGTTACCAACTTCAAAACGAGTTCATCTTATACGAAGAACAGTACACTAAGAACGCTAGTTCGACTTCGCCATAATTTATTTTAAGCTTGTTCGAATTAATGAGGTTCGACTGTATGGTATTTTTTCAACATACTATGAGGCAGCTATTTTAATGGCAGAAATATAATTCACTTGAACATTTCTGTATGTTTTTTTCTTTGCATATGATTGCAACTATTTTTTATTGAAAAATCTATTTTACTTTTAAAACTCAAAATGTTCTTTAATTTAATAACTCTCTTTTTCTGTAGTTCATAAAAATATTCTAAAATTTGCATTTTAATCTGTTTCTGTAGGAAATACTAAAATTTTTATGATGAATTTTATTATTGAAATGAAATTGAAATTTATTTTTAATTTGTTATTTGTATCTAATGTATTATATATCTTTCTCTAAAGATTGCTTGCATTCAGCTGATTAATGCATTAGTGACATCACCTGATGATTTAGATTTTCGTTTGCATTTGAGGAATGAGTTTATGAGAACTGGTCTCATTGATGCTTTAGAAGTAAGCTTTTATCACTAACTATTCATTTTACTGATAAATATTTCAAGCTCAAAGTCTATAATTTAGTATTAAATTTTATTGTATTTTCAGAATTTGCAAGTAGAAAATAATCAAACGACTGAGTTAAGTATCCAATTGAAAATTTTTCATGACCACAAAGATGAAGATTTTGATGAATTTTCACAGAGATACGAAAATATACGCTTAGAATTTGAGTATCCTTTTCTCATATAGAAATGTTGTTTCATTTCCAGAATTCAAATTTTATCCAAATTTATGAATATAATGAATGTGTAATTAAGTTGGTTACCTTTTGTTAATGCTATGATAAGCAAGTAAAACTAAATATAAAGTTTTTTTTTTTGAGTTAGAAGACACATATCAGCTAACTTTAATTTAATAGTGCGAGATTTTAATGTAGTTTTGTATAGTTCCTTTTATTTTTAAATGGTACAAAGTTTAGTTATCAAAATTAAGCTTAAGTATGTAATAAGTCTGTTGTGGTTGTAATCAACATTTTTTTTTGTTATAATTGTTTCAAAGTTCTTAAAAGTATTTTATATCATTTATCAAAAAAAAAATTTTTTTTTTGAATCTGCTGATGCATAAATTTTTGAACTGTGTTTAAGAAAGATGTCTATTTGTGTGTAACAATTTCGCATGCATGTTTATTTAAAATATAAAGCTATGATGAATTTTTGCAGTGCAACTAAAATATTCTAAGCTTTTTGACTAGTTGACATTCCATGTTCAGATGTCAAAATAAGTCTCTTTTTCCCTCAATTCTATTTGCCTTAACTAATTACAGAGATATGAATGATTGTTATGAACTTATTAAACAAACAGTTGCTGAAACTCCTGCAGAAAATGATTTTTTGTCTGTACTTCAGCATTTACTTTGTTTGAGAGATGATATTAGTGTTAGGTGAGCCATGTTTTTTTTTTCTCTTGTGTAGGTAAAATGTTCTAGTAGGTTTATATATTACTTATATCTTTATGGTTATAGGTCTGCATACTACAGATTGATAGAAGAATGTGTTTCTCAAATAGTATTACATAAAAATGGCTGTGATCCAGATTTCAGGCACACCAAGAGGTTTAAAATAGATGTTGAACCTTTAATAGGTAAAATTTATTTTATAGCTCAATTAGATTGCGATAAAACATAAAAAATGTTTTTTAAATCTAAAGACTATATCTGCCAGCTTAATTTGCACAAAAAAGTATGAAATGGGACAAATATACAATTTCTTGATCACAATACCCATAAATTTCCGTTGGTTTAATTGTATCTTTATGATAGTTTAATTTTAAAGCAGCCAATAGAATTTAAATTTAAAATTGAGAATATAGGCTGTATAGTAAACGTTATTCATACTAAGCTGTATACTGCCTATTTCTTCTCTTGAATTTTAATTTAAATTTTATTGGTTGCGTTAGGACTAACCTAAGTATAAAGATATAGTTAGATCAACTGAAATTTTTGACAGTTGTCATCGAGAAATCATTTAATTTATTTTAGTTCGTACTTTTTAGTGCAAATTGAGCTGATAGAAATAGTCTATGAATTTGAAAAACATTTTTATATTTTATTTCTTAGTTTTTTGTTTTACAATTTATTTGAGGTGAATTTTTGAAACATTTGATATATTTCACTGTTATTCCTCTCTTGTAAAAGAGCTCTGTATGAATTATGGTTTTGATTTAAGTTTATTGCGCATAAAATGAGAATAGCTCACATTTACTACTAACTTGTTATATAAATATTGCAACCATGCTTGAGTTTTCTCTTCTTTCTGCATCTTTCAGTGCACAAACAAACATCTGAGGGCAAAAGGTTGCAATAAAATTTAACAAAATATTATGTATGATATTCATCTGTAGAAGGGCCTAATTAAGGAGTCAAAAAATTACAAATCCTTTAAATTTTTAGTCCTGCATAAAATAATTAGAACTACTGTGTAGTCTAAAAATTCACAGAAAAATCAATACAGGAACTGGCTAAGTTATTCTGCAAATTAAACCGCATTCTGTAGTAAACTTAAAAAATTAAAAATATTTTAAGATAATGGAATAATATATATTTATATATATTCTCTTCCACTCTGTTTCATCTGCTTAGTTGCATTTTTATACATTACGATAAGCCTCTCCTTTTGTGCATGATTGATGAAGTTTACTCTGTAGTTGCAAAATGTTTGCTGAGCCCTCATTCTATTATTTTAATTTATTATCTTAATATTTAGTTAGGCTCTAATACTTTTTGTACATGATTTAACTGAATTTATTTTGTGTTTATTTTATGCAGAAACAATAGTTGATAAATCAAAACAAGAAGATGAACGTGTCTTTGATGAGCTTAGCAAAAAATTAGAAGATGCTTTAACAGCCAAACAAGAATCTGAAGCAAAGTTGGCTCAAATTGAGGGACGTCTACGGGAGTATGAAGCAATTATAACTGATGCAAAGAAAAAGGTAATACAGTTCTAGCAAAAAATACTAAGGCTGGGTTAAAGTTTTTGATTTGTACAACAATGTATTTAAATTTAAAAAAAAAGTAAAAAAATAAATGAATAAATATTTCTGTGTTTATAAAAATCATGCAAAAAAAAAAAAAAAAAAAAGATTTTCTTGAATATTTTAATTATTTTTGCTTTTTGCTTTCATTTATGTGTTAAAGACGGGAAGAAATCAAGGGTCAATCCAGAATTTTTTTCAAGGGTCTTGTTTTTGGAATTTTGTAAAAAATAGTTTGCAATTTTGTGAAAATTAATATGTAACTGAGAAAAATAGTTGCGGATAGAAATATTTCTGATCTTTGAATCTTGGATTTTTGTGAAGCTTCTGAATTTTGTGAAGGATTGGTTGACTGACCTAATTGCTCTCTAGATTGACCTTTGAAATTGTCTATGTTAAATCTGGTTTTAGTAACAAAAGTGTAAGTAATTCAGAAAAAAAAGTGTCTTCTTTTCATTTAAATTAATGCAAAAAAATTTTTTTCATTGAATATTTTAATTATTTTGGATGCACAAACGTCCGGCGGATATTTGTGCATCCTTCAGCTCACAATATTTTGCATTTAAAAAGGTTTTCCTTGTAACGCCGAAACACGTGTCTGCAGTATCCCTGCGTATTTATGCTTTTTTTAATGTTGTATTTACCCTTTACATTTATGCACAAAGGTATTAATATACTTCATGCTCATATTCAATACATAAATTCTTGTGAATCTATCGCAACATTGTACATTTTTTAAATTTCCTCGAAAGGTAAATTCTTACTATTTATCAGGAATAAAGCTATAGTTTTAACATGAAATACAATTCTAATTCTTTCAAAACAAATTTTAGTTATTATTAATTTTTATTTTCTGTTATCTTAGGGTACACTGCCTCAGTTGCCACCCGGAATGACGGCGCTAATGTCCAACTCTTGCCCACCTCCTCCTCCTCCTCTTCCAGGAGGTGGAATTCCCCCTCCTCCACCACCACCACTTCCTGGTTGTGGCGGAATCCCACCTCCTCCACCTATGCCTGGATGTGGTCCACCTCCCCCTCCACCCATGCCAGGTTGTGGGCCACCGCCTCCACCACCCATGCCAGGCATGGGACCACCACCACCTCCTCCTCCACCTGGTCTTGGTGGATTTAGACCACCAGCACCACCCATGGGAGGACTTTCTCCTAATCTGCCATCATCAAATGTTTTACCTCATGGAATGCAGCCAAAACCTAAGTATGTCTTAGAGACACCTTTAAAACGTGCCAATTGGAAAAAGGTAATTAAATTTTGGATGTACTTACATTGTCTTTTGGGTCTTAGGTGATGAATGTTCTATTATGAAGCTGTTTATTTCAAATAATTCTAATTTATATTTCAACCTATAGTGAATTCAGGGCGAAGCAATAGTGGAAGTAAACAACAAGGGTTGCTGTTTGTTGCCAACATTGGGACCACTTTCATTAATTTTCTACTGGATTGGCAAGTCCGTTCATGAACATTTCGCTTGTCTGATTGGCGCTGTATTAAACATCCCAACAACAAGCAGACAAGGGTATCACCAATTGTCACACTGATTTGTTTACTTCTATTATCAGTTCTCGCTGAATACACTGTAGGTTTTTATTTCTTCTGCACAAAATAATAATTATAATATCTAAAAAAAAAAAAAAACTCTCAAGTGCAACATGGTTTGTATAAATGACTACTTAAGCTACTTAGAAACTTTTTAAAAACTAAGTACAAGATGATCCAATAGTTACCCAACCAGTTACAAAATAGTGATTCCTGAATAACTGTTAATGTTGAATACAAATATTCTTGCTGTTTGACAGCATTATTTTTTTGAAATGGCATGCCACACTGATTTTCAACTTCCATGCACACAGAGACTTTTAGTAGCTTTTAATTTGTAGTTTTTGTAACATGGTCAAGGTGATTAAAAAGTGAAAGCTTTGTGCATAGATTATGTAAAATAAAATGAGAAGCAGCATTTAAAAGCACAAGTAAGATTAAAATATGGCAAACGTGTGTGTTTCATGAGTCTATAACGTATTTTATTGATTCAATGCTTATTTTGCCATTAGATTCAACCTCAAAAATTGTCGGATAAAGCATTTTGGGTATCTGTGCATGAAGAAAAGTTAGCAAGTGATGATATCTTTGAATCATTGTTAAGTAAATTTTCCTCCAAACCACAAAGTGAGTTGTAGTTAATCATTGTTTTTTGCATTTATATCTTAGTTGGACATATTCACGATTAAAATTTAATGTTTTCTCTTCTTGAATAATTAGTTCTAAAATTGCATAAATTAATTTTACATGGTTTTTGACAGAAAACATTATTTTTAATGTTAAATTAAAGAAAAATGGAGAAAAAAAGCAATCCTCTAGTTTATTAAAATTTTTCTGTAACTGAAATTTAAGCTTTAGCTTTCTTGATTAACTTTGACATAAAAAAGACTTAAAATTTGAGTAATAATACAAGTTAATTAGGAATGCTAGTGGAAAGAAGGAAAGGAAATAAATGTTTTTAAAGGATTAAATGCTTTTACCTTTTTAATTTTTGGGTCTATTAATTGATCAGAATCGTTTCCAATGATCATTTCAGGTGCTTTTTTTTTGTTAATTTTTAGTATTTAAGTAGAATTTAGTATTTAATATTCTATTAATATTTAAAAAATCGCAAAGTACTTGTAACTGCATTCCCTTCTGAGACACTAATCTAATAGCACTTAATACTTTTCTCTTTCTAGAAAAAGTGTTGCAAATAACTTAGTAAATTTGAGAAATATTCAAAGTTGAAGCTGTCTTTTATTAATTATTTTAGTGATTCATTCTAATGAGTCCTAATAGTTCTTTTGTGTATGATTGCAGCCAAAAAAGAGAACAAGGTTGATGAGAAAAGGCCATCAAAAAAAGTAAAAGAATTAAAAGTGCTGGATGCAAAATCAGCACAAAATTTAAGTATGTATTAATTTTTAATTTCGGATGATGCTTAATTTTGTATTTTGTGAAGCTTTTGGAACATTAATTGTTTTAATTTCTTAATTATTTATTTACAGTGATTTTGCTTGGGTCAGTCAAAATTTCAGTTGAAGATATGCAGAAACACATTCTTAAAGTTGATGAGAAGCAGTTAACAGATGCTATGCTTCAGCAGCTAATTAGGTACATGCCTGAACCCGAACAGCTATCTAGGCTAGAGCAGTTTAAAGACCAGTACAGTGAATTAGCTGAGGCTGAACAATTTGCTGTTACAGTATGTATAAAATTGTTAAACTCCATTACAAGTTATTTTCAAATATTAAGGAAAAATGTAGTTATATTTTTGTTGGTTGCATGAGCAGTTTTCGTACAAAACTGCATAAACGCATGCACAAAAAGCTATTCTAGGGGTTAACACCAAAACAAATAAATAAATAAAAAATTTAAATTCACGCCTTTTAAAGACTTTCCTAATACACACACACGCACGCAAAGCGAGCAACAAAAATTGTAAATTTTGATGAGACAGTGAAATTTTTAAGTACCAGACAACTTATTTCTTAGAATTAAAGGTGCGATTTAGTGTTAAATGACTTCTGTTCTGAAAGAATTTGTCTCTGAGCTGTATGTGTTCTTTTTAGTCATACAATTGTCTTGTTGCCTTGAATTTATCAGTCCCGGTATATACATACAATTGAACTTTATAGTAACATTAATAGCACAACTCTGTTATTAGATCAAAAATTTTCCATCACTTCATTCACCCATAAACGTAAGTGATGATTGCCTATAACGTCACTTGACCATAGTCATAAATATTCTGGATTCTGGAGGATGTTATAACAGAGTTTCAATCTCTATCTATGCATACTCATTATTGATGTAGTTTTACGCAGTAATTTATTAAATAGTAGATACTATAAGAATAAGAATGTTCTGAAAATTTTGCATTTGACTTTCTTTGGATAGATGGGAAGTATTAAGAGATTAGTGCCTCGACTTAAATCAATAAGCTTCAAAATGAGGTTCCAGGAGATGGTTCAAGATATAAAGCCAGTGAGTCTATTTGTTCTTTTTTTAAATATGTGTATTTCTTAGCAAATTGAACCAATGTTATAAGTACACCTGTAAAGTATGAAATATTAGTAAAGAAATGAGTAAATAATCCAAATTTTCATTTCATTGAAAAAAAAAAATCGTTTATGTTTGTTGTTATTGTGTAGTTATTTCTTATTTGAAACATCAAAGAATTTTTTCCTCAGGATATAGTAGCAGCTACAGCTGCATGTGAAGAGGTGAAGACAAGTAAAAAATTCGCCTTGATTCTTCAAATTATTTTGTTAATTGGTAATTATATGAATGCTGGTTCAAGGAATGAGCAAGCAGTTGGCTTTGAAATCAATTTTCTTACAAAGGCAAGTTTTGGATTTCTCAATTGACTCCTTTTTATTTCTGTTTTATTTAAACTTTGTATTGTCGATTGTTTCCCTCTTTGAAAATGTTTAAATCTTTCAGCTCAATTCAACGAAAGCAATTGACCATAAGACTACACTTTTACACTATGTGGTAGAAGTTGTTGAGAAGAAGCACCCGGATGCTTTAAATTTTGCAGAAGAGTTGATGCATGTTGATAGAGCAGCAAGAGGTAAGAAAACACTTAAAAAAGTTAGAGTGCTTAATATTTCTGTTACTTGTGTTGTAAGTTGTGTTAAAATTTTGCTGATAAATCATGAAAAATTCTTTGTTTCATTATAATTTTATTGCTTCTTGGATCTGTCTTTCTATAAATCTAATGTGACTAGAAACTTATTAATTTTGAATTTTCTGGCATCTGTGGGAGCTGTTTTCAGTAATTCTTAAACACTTCCTTCACACACTTTCTTCCACACTCAAACAAATGTGGTACAAGGAGAGAACAGTAAATGATATAGGTAAATTCCATATGTGACAGACATGACATGAGACAGCTTTTTTGCTGAATTTAAAGTAGTGAACATTAATTATTATGAAAAATATTGATATTGGCTGGTGTGAATATAGGTCTTAGTTATCAAAAAAACTAAAAATTTTAATTCACAGTAAAAATTCTTTAACTGGCATGGTTAAAACCTGTTGTGACACACATGACAAAATTACGACATAGATTTTGAGTGACCATATATAATTGCCATTTGCTCTTAATTGGTATGCATGTCAAGTCTAAAATTTTTCGGGGGCTCTGAATAAGACTTGGATATGTAAAGCAGAAAAGCATTTTTTAAGGACTTTGTAAAAACTAAAATTTTATAAAATATTTATTAGCGTGACGGACAATACAACATTTTGTGACAGACATGACTTGTGTACAATTTTATATAAACTTAAATATTATTCTTTAAATATCACTTTCTAGACTTTTTAATACAACTTGGAGACAACACAATGGTCAAACATTGATGTATTATGTTATATAACGGGCAAAATATTTTTTAAAAATATTTTATAAACTTATAAGAAACCCTGAAATTTACTAAGATGGGACCAATTCATGCATTCATAGCTAGTAATTCATTTAACATTGGCTAGTATTTGTTCGTTTTCATTAAGAACATGATCTTCAGGTGCAAACAGGGGTGATTGTATTACGGTATTTTACCAGATTTCTGGTATTTTCATGATAGATTCTGGTATTTTCATGTTCGAAAATACCGAAAATAAAATATTTTTAACCATGCTTCTATCTTCAAACCTCCGGATTTTTTTTTGCTTTTTCAAATTTTCTATGATTATACTGATAATTATTAATAATATTCATCAAATAAAAATGTTAAGATGCCATTACAATTGTTTTTTTACTTTAATAAATTATTTTATTTGCATCTTTTTTGATTTTAATGCCTTCATTTAAAAAAATGCAATCAATTTGCATTGGATATGAAAATCGAATTTTTTTCATTTTTGACGCTTATTATCCTACATTAATTATTATATGTGTATAATTATAAAATTAGGTGTGCTTAAGTAATAGGGGCCTTAGTTTAAAGAAAGCACCCCTCCCCCCCTACACACATTTTCTCTTTAAAACTTTCAGGTATTTTTTACGAACTCACAATCACCCCGGGGGCAAATTTAAGCATGTCTTTTAAATTAGTTGGGACTAAGCATTTTATTTCATACTGCTTCAGCTCAATTTATGTTATTACTGAATGAAAAACATCATTATCCTATTGTACATTCCCCCTGTGATCTGTTTTATTTTCCAAGAAGTAGTTTTTGTTACATTCAGTAGTATAGGTGTTGGAGTGTAAAAATAGTACACAATCTTAGTGAAATAGTAGAACAATAAGTATCAAGAGCATAAAATTAAACAGTTGCTATTTTGAGCATATGCTTCATTTTTGTTAACTCTGTTCTTGATTGAACTTTTTGTCAACTGCTGCTATTAAATTCTAGACAAAAATTTTTTTCACAATTTATCTTAAAATTCAGAAACATGCCCTAATCTGATGGCTGTGAAACATTGCTGCTCATATGAGGAGTTCACAATGACCACTCAACTGCAGCTATTGTTTTTCTCCTCTCCTGCTACTTTTGCAGCCAAGTTTTAAAGTCGACTTTTTCCTTGTTCCGTATGCTTTTTGGACTTATGTACTATAAGCAACACAAGTTTGCATTTGTTAGTTCTTCAAAGGCTGTGTGATATCATTTGCTGTATAACAAAACCATATGCAGTCGAACCTGTTCATCTCAAACCTGCGTATCTTGAAAACCTCTCAATGAGGAAATTTTTCAAATTCTTTGCTTTTACAGCATCAATTTAATGTTTTTTCTCACGTTTATCTCGAATGGATTTTTCTAAAAACCTCTATATTTCGAGTTTTGACGACTCTCATTTTTGAATACCATCTCCAGCTTCCTTTAATAATGATATAACTTGAAGTCAAAAATCATCTTTTGCACAATCATTCAAAGACAATATTTGTACTTAAAGGTATGCATAAACTTGCTATCGATATAATCATGGAAACTAGTAAAATGTAAAATGTTCAAAAATATCAATGCAAAACAATCTATTAAGGATTTGACTTTGCTCCAATCCCTTATTTTTGTTATTTTTATCTGAACCTCTGTATCTCCAATCTTTCCTCTGTCCCATGAAGTTCGTGATAGACGGGTTTGACTGTATATATATATATTTTTTTTATGTTAGAAATACCCACAATAAACCTTTCTAGATTATTATTTCAAAAAGAATTTCAGTTGTGCAGAAAAATTCGTTTATGTTTGAACTGCCCAAAGCATTGTGGTAATGCTAACTGTAGTTCACCACGAAACACTTGTGAAATCAGAGCCACTTTATTTATAGCATGTTTTACCTTGTCTAACGTTAGTTTGTAAAACCTTGAAAAGCAACTGGTATATTTTTTATGTTTAAAGTTTTGAAAAGTGTTTTTTGTGTATTGTTTAAATACATGATGCACTTTGGTGTTTTCTTCTTTATATGATTTGTTGATTTAATAATTCTTATTTTTAATTTGATTAATTTAGTTTCATCAGAGCAAATTCAGAAAAATTTAAGTCAAATGAAGAAGTCTGTGAAACAGTTAGAAACTGACCTTAAGACTTTCCGTCCTCATAACGATCAAGATAGATTTGCTGAAGTTATGACTGTATCCTTTATTTATATTCAGTACTTTCTTCCTACAGCTAACATATTAGGTATTCTTTTAAAATGAAATGTGCTGCAAATGTTTAAACTAGTGTTTTTCACCCTTTTTAAGCTCATTGCCCCCTTCAAGACACTGACTGACACCTATCGACCCTCCCCCTTTCTTCCTCAAAAAAAAACAAAACATAATTTGGCGTGAGTGAACATCGATATTATTAAAAATATAAGTACCTAACTTTCATTTGAAGTAAAATGTATGCAATAAAGCAATTACAACAAATCACTTTTAAACTAAAAATAGTAATGATTGAACAAAATGCCTTTTTTTTTTCTTTCACAAAGCGAACTGATATAAGCATTTGAAGGGTGACATTAAACTAAGATCATCGACGTACTTTCCAAAAAACAGAAGTACATTTTTCAAGAAATTATGTTATTTTTTATACTGAACTCGAAGTGAATTAAAATCATTGAAACAAAACAATTGTAGGAAAATAAATTGAAAGTCTGAAAACTCATAAAATTGATAATGAATGACAAAATATTTCCTAAGGTTCATCCGAGGTGCCAGGAGGAAGCTCTTGAGCTTTAATTTGTTTCTTTTAACTTGGTGATTAATTGTCTGAACTCTGAACAACCGAATTTGTACATGTTTACAATTTCGGTTTTCTCTACCCTTTTTGTTTTCCCTTATAATACCCATCGCCCCATAAGAATTTACCACCCCTTTGAGGAGTCAAATGGCCCCCAGGTTGGAAACCACTGGTTTAAAGCATTAAATTAATGTGCTGTTTCACTTTTTCCAAACGTCCTCTTAAAACTGAAACATATTAAAAGGAAATTTGGTGTTATATATTCATATCATTCATCGTAATCGTGTCTCCTGTAACTTGTAACTGTAACCGTAGGGAGATCAGTCTTGTGATTCGTGAGTGTAGTTCGAACGGCTTCGGCCGCGTTTGTGTTTTCATGTTAATAAATGTTTCTTAATGTGTCTTGCAAGCCTTGATATGATGTACACCCCACCCCATACCTTACATTTGGAAATATATAGAATTCCCTAGAATTTATCTGATCTACGACTTCACATGGCATTAGTATTGAGTGTTGATTACAAAATTGAAATAATGTAGTTTCTTAAAAATTTTAGGTTTCCAGATCTAATTATTGCGATAAATAAATAAAGAGAGAAGGACATTAAATGAGCATTTAAAGATAATGAGGTTCATAATTGTCTCTGAGATGCATAATTTTAAGAAGTTTGATTTTTTTCAGATAAATCAAAGTTTTAAGTTTCCTTCTTCCTAAATTTTACCTGACTTTTTATTTAGCCCATTAAGCTTTGAAATATTCGGTCAATGTTGTTGATATTTCTCATGTTGATAATTCCACAATCTAAGTTTTTATGTTCATAGACGTAAATATTTTTTGTGTAAGTACAAATTTAAATTCTGGTCTGTGGTTTTTTTTTTTGTGTGTGTGTTTGTGTATTGTGATATTTTCCTCAACGTTGTACTAGAGTTTTCTTACAGAAGCAACTGCACAATATGAAATTTTAGAAAATATGTTCAAACAAATGGATAAGCTTTATGAAGAATTATCAGTATTTTTTGCATTTGATCCCAAAAAGTATACTTCAGATGAATTCTTCAGTGATATCAAAACTTTTAAAGATATGTTCCTTGTAAGTAAAATTTTATTAATTCGTAATATTTCATAAGAAAGTGTATTAACCAAACCATATATATGTATCTGATGTATAATTCCTGACCTTTCTATCATAATAGGACAAGTCCGAAATTATTATTAAATGAAAATCTTGCTATGGTTCAAAAGTGATTAATTTACGCTAATTGAGATGAAACTATATATATATATATATATTTTTTTTTTTTTTAATGAAAAATAAATGAAAATTTCTGTTCAGGTGAGATATTGCATTGAGGCACGGTGCCTCATAAGATTTCTTTTGGTAGTGCATTTATCTTGTGGGTTTGTAGTTGTAATGAAATTCAAGAGAATGCGCAGAATTGTATTTCTTTATCATTTAAATTCTATGCTTGGTTTCTTTACACATATTTAGATTTTAAGTTGCTTTACTATACTTACAACAATATTTACGAACAGAAAATTATCTGAGAAATTCCTTGGTATATTTTAGTTATCTTGGTTATTTAGAGTTGTTCATGTTCATGAAAATGTAAAAAAAAAATTTATTTGAAAAAATTTAGTAGTTTATTACTATTTTTATTGTCACTCAAAGTTGGAACTTAAAAAAAAAATGCACGTGGGTGGCCGGGGTGATTTTGGCTCTTGATGTTATCTGAAATCAAATATTCTTGATTATTCTTAATCTATAGACATGTCATTCTGGTCGGAACTACTGAAGTTAAATTTCAAGGGTAAATAACAAAATGGCAGACATAGAAAAAAAGTCCTTTTATTTTAGCAAAGAAAGGATTGTAAAATAAAAAGTTAGGGGTGAAAAAAAATTATCGTTAGTTCCGACGAGAACTATAAGTGTGTAGAACAGAACTTGAAAGCAATCGGTTCAGTAGAAAAAAAGTTAGGACCCGGGCCGACCAGAAAAACAGTGTTTCGAGAAAAACACGTTTAAAGTTCAACAGCAAACTCCAAGGCGCTCTAGGAAACTCGTTATAACTCCCGAAATATTTCGAATTTCTGTCTGCCATTTTCACAGTATATTCTCAAGACATTGTACTTTCAAATTAAGCAAAAAAAAAATCGATTTTTTTGAACCCAAGTTACCAGACTACTTTCCTTAAAGGTTGGACTCCGAGGCGCTCTAGGAAACTCGTTATAACTCCCGAAATATTTCAAATTTCTATCTGCCATTTTCACAGTATATTCTCAAGACATTGTACTTTCAAATCAGGCAAAAAAATTTTTTTTCGATTTTTTGAACTCAAGTTACCAGACTACTACTTTAAGTGTGTACCCCTTACTAGATTGTCATGTATACCAAGAGATGTAGGTACACACATCACCGGTTGAGAATCAGTATTGTACATGATTCATCAAAGTTAACCTTAAATATGCATATAAATGACTTTTAATATTTTGCAATGAATTTCAGTAATAGATTCCCTCTAATCATGCAGCTTTTGATGTATTTTGTTGTGTATTATTTTTAGGAGCCCTGCTGTTGCTGAGATTTAACACCTTAGACATAGACATTGGGGAGCTCCCCTGTTAATTCTTTAGTTTATATTTCTGTCAAGACATAAATTAAAAGTGTTCTTATTGTTAACTATGCTGACAGTATCAATTCAAAATAACTTTCTTTGTGAACAAGATTTTAAAAATGATGGTATATTAGCATATGTTTGGTTGGATTTGATTGTCAGAAATTTCTAATCATCCCTGCTATCTTTGGTTATTTCGGATTTTTATGAAGTTTAAAATTATTTTCAGGGAAATATTTCAGTATTCAAATATTCTTAGAAATTGACTTACGAACATGCATTTTTTTTCCCCTTTAAGGAAGCTTACAAAGATAATCTTCATGTAAGAGAAGTAGAAGAAAAATTGCGAAGAGCAAAAGAAGCTAAAGAGAAAGCAGAAAAAGAAAAACAAGAGAGATTAGCCAAAAAGAAACAACTAATAGACATAAACTCAGGTTAAATATATTTTGTTTTTGTGTAATTTTAAGTAAAAGCTCCATTTAGGTTGTTTGTTAATTGTTTGTTTTTATATTAGGTGAAGACCAAGAAGGAGTAATGGATAGTTTGTTAGAAGCTTTGAAAACAGGGTCTGCATTTTCGCAAAAACCTAGACGTAAAGCTGCAGCACGTGGAGCGGCAGGTAATATATCTTTGACATTTTAATTCGTTTTAAAACAGGCAGAGATAATGATTCGTATTGATGATTTAAATTGTATTTGTTTCAATGTTTTCTTTTTATTTTTCTGCTGTTAAGAAAATTAAATACCTTTCATTAATGGTGCAATTCAATTTATGTTATAACTTTTTACTTGTTAGCTTTTACTTATATCATTAGACATATTAGCTTTTTAGTTTAAAAAATGCTGTAATTTTATAACAAGCGATAAATTTTATCAAGCATGAAAAATTGAAATAAATGTGTAATTTCACTCAATGCTGCACTGTGAATTAATTTTAAATCATTTTGCACTTAAGATTATGTGTGTTTTAGATGTTAAAAATGCAAGAACTAGTGTAATACTGGTTGTTTTTTTAGTAGCTTTTAAGTCAGATTCACACCTGTTATGATTAAAGCTTGTAGATCCTTATTTCATATTAATAATTTTTAGTGCTCTTGTTTTTAACAATAAACTTGATAGAAAGTTATCCAAGCAAATGGTTAGTGTGATACATGTATCCAACTTATTACAACTCATATTGGATTATAAGTGGAGGTATGATAAATATGAATTCACCCTTTTAGAGTGGATTGAAGTCTGGTAACAAACAAGATATTTTGTTTTAAATAATGTAAACTACAGATAGGTTAAAAATGCTTAAATCTTGAAAAGCAGCTCATTTAAAAAAAAATTTTTTGAGCAATAAACCTCCATTTTTGTGGGAGAGACAGATACTCAATGTGGTTGAATTGTCAATTTATTTTAATTATATAAGCTGTATTAATATAAGTGTAAATTTTTCACTTTTTCAACAAATTTTAAATTATTTCATTCCTCAATTGTAAAAGTAAATATTAAAATTACGGATATTTAACTCTTTTTCTCAGGCATGAAAGATTTTTGTGAAATGCAGAACTTTGCTTCTTTATTTCATTATTAGAATGTTGTTTGAAATTCGTAATTTTACAGAAGTGCAGTTGAACCAAAACCATGAAAATATTTAGACTTTCAAGTGCTCCTTGGGAAATTTGTTATGAGGGTACCTGATGTATAAAACAAGCTTATTGACAAAAATTTTCGTCAGTTGTGCTTAGTTATTTGTACTAAATTCCTGGACTTATACTTGAGTATATGCAGTAATTATACTTTAAAAATAAGTGATTATTATTATTTTTTTTTTTTTGTATTTCACCATTTTTACTTCTTTTTACGTAGTAAAGGAAGTATTGTGATCGGGAAAAAAAAATTCACGCAAATTTGGGTCTAAATTTTAATTTTGCTCACCCCCGAATGAATGTTGAGTCGTTTTTTCGATCTGTCAGCACGTGCATATGTACCTACCAACATATAACCAGCCGAAAAATCCTTTTCAACCACCCCCGAGTTAATTACGACGAGTTTTCTCGTGACGTCTGTATGTACGTATGTATGTGTGTATGTATGTGTGTCGCATAACTCAAAAACTATATGCCGTAGAAGCTTCTAGTTTGGTATGTAGGCTCTGAGGATGGTCTAGTTGTGCACCTCCCCTTGTGGTTGCATTCGAATGTTCCCAAGGGGTGTTTTACCCCTTTTTTGGGGTAAATCAGTGTTAATTTCAATGCAGACTCAAGTGATATGAATTGGCGCGACCACTTGGCGATATGTCGCCAAGCTTTTGGTCGCCAAGTGTTTGACGCCAACTTGGCGACATATCGCCAAGTTGGCGACAAATTTGGCAAAAAAATTATTTTTTGAATTTGGGTTCAACTTGGCGCTATTGGCGATATTTTGCGAAAAATTCACTGAATGATATTAAAATCGGCAATATTTAGAAAATTAACCATTGTAAAACATTTTTTGCATTGTTTCGTGGCAGATTAGGGGTGTAAATATTTGAATTGTTACCTTGCTCACTCCAAGCACTTTTTTTAACACTTAAGGCATCTACTAAGAAATGTACATGTAAAAGGAAGTAGTGTGGGGTCTATACCAGATTTTTTCTTTTTATGTTTGGAATTTCAGCAAGGATTGTGATTATGTCATTTAAATGTTTGAATAAATATTTCTAATAGGTAAATTATTTTTTGGATTAAAAAGTTTAGAACATAGACATTTATGAGCTTTTTTTGAGCCAGTATCACAGCGTCAATTACTAAGCTGGAGTTTACTAGACCTTATGATTCAAAATTTATTTAGTTGACAGTCTCAAGTAGACACTTTTAGTTTAGTAATCACTTTTTTTATCATTAGTAGCCACTTTATCGAGTACTTCTTTTAATGAAACCATAAAGGTCTTAATTGCAATGTTATATGTATAAACGATTGATCAATAGAAATTTAAGAATCAATATTGCTCCTATCAACAGTTTTTATAAACAAAATTAAGTTGTATGTATGATTTTCTTATCTGTTGGTGATATGGTGCACCATGTGAGAACTACTGATTGTTTTTAAATCACTAAGTGGGACAAATTAGAAATGACTTGTTGAGGGAAAAAAACAAAGAAGAGATAATAAAGTGATAATTATCCGTGAAGGTACGAAATTTTTGAAAGTAGCCTGTTGAGTATTTTATTTAGTTACAAAAATTAGTCACCAGGTTGCAAGTGATGGTTTTAGGTCTAGAGTTCATCTTGCTTTATTAATCAACTTAAGATACTGTATTTCCTTCATGGTTCATGGTTTTAATGTCTGTTGCTTTTCAGAATAGCTTGATTTTTAAATGAGTTTAATTAATTTTAGGAGGAATTAGTCATCAAAACTTTATATTGTATTTGGAAAAGTCTTTAAAAAAATTCTCATGTTTAGAAACTGTACTACATGTTTAGCAATAAAGCAGTGCTGCTTTTACATATTTTTATACTTTCTTGTCTGATTAATATTATTTTTGTCTTAGCCATTTCTATTACTTTATTATTTTTCTTAAAATAATTAATTCTCAGTTTTTCCCCTTTTATCTATAGTTATTAACTTACAGAACCAGTAATCAACATCATCAAACTATACAGTAAAGGCAGGTTTTCATACATATATCTTGCCTGTGTATCTATGGCTGAAGTGCATGCTGTATTTTTGCATTCATTGTTAAGCACACCAAAAGTATAGCATTATTAAAAGTGAACTTTTTGCATACTGTTGTATTGGTGCTTGCTGCATGGATATGAGGCCTCAAACGAGGTTTCTAGTATAGTATAATGTTTCTGCAGTTGGCTGCTAAAGAATAAGGGAATTTTATATTTTGGATAGGATTTGTATTGGAAAATTTATTTTTTTTAAATCTTAATTCTTCTGCCCAAAATGTTGCATGTTCAAGTCTTGTAAGTATTGAAAGTGTTATCTAAGACATAGACTTCGTGAAGGATATATTTGGAGCTTTTGAAGTGTGCATTGTGTTTGTTTTAAGCGTTTCAATTCTGTAGTGATGTTTGGGAATGTGCATGTTTTTTTATGTCTGATAAATTACGTATTAAAAACATTTTTAAACTGTACCATTTGTTTCTCATATTATGTGATGTAAATCCATTTCAGATCGCATAAAACAGTTTTTCTATGCATTATCAATTAAAACAGTTTTGAATTTCTTAGAAAATAAAATGAATGAATGAGATAATTCTTATTTCATAAAGATGCATAGAATATTTTTGAAAAGCCATGAAGAGAAAATACTGGCTCATGTGCCCATAAGACAAAAAAATAGGACTCTTAAAAGTTAGAGTTTTTCTGGCCAATCAAAAGTGATTTTTTTTTTGTAATTTTCTTTTTTCTGTCAGTTGTACATTATAATAGATAAAAAAATGATTAGTAAACACTCTCAAACTTTCACAATCTTAATTTGGTTTTTATTAAGTATATCATTAGAATAGTATGAAAGAGGAATCCTACCATAAGACATCAAGAGGTATAAAAATTATAAGGGTTAGAAGTAACAACTATGAAAACTCCTATAACCAACACATAATTTTTATTGGTTATTATTCTTTTCAAAATTAAAAAGAATGCTTAGGCTCTGAGACACTGAAATTGCATTATTGCTGATAAATTCTTTGCTCTTTAGTTTCTCCTACTCTACTAATTTACTTGAACTCAGCTATTAAACTTTTTTTCATTATATTGCTTGCCTCCAACTGTCATAACACTTCTGTACATGAAATACTGTGGTCAAAGCCCCAACATACAAGTTAGATTGCTTTAAAATTTGTGTTGGGCAGAGCCTTTGGGCTAGTCAGTTAGTTATCAGAGTTGCTTTGCCAGTTAAACGCTAAAGATTAAACAGCCAAACATTAAAATAAAAAAAGGTAAATTTTCATTGCAAATAAATTCCAATATTAAACAGACAAGCAAATCTCCCCCCCCCCCTCGGTCAACATTTGCAAGGGATGCAACAATGGTACGTAATATATAATAGACACATAAATTATTTGCGTATGTGTACATCATGCAAAAAGTTGGTTTTTAAAAAGAGGAAAAAAAAACAACAACAATTTTGAATGTGATAGTTTTACTGTTTATTTTTCAAGAAATACTGTGTCGCTGAATTATGTTATTAAATTTACTTTTATGACCATGTGTTTTTTTCTTTTTCAGACAGAAGAGCTCAACTTAATCGTAGTCGGTCAAGAAGCAATATTTTATCTCATAGTGGTGGCAGGGAGAATGTGAACATTTATGACTGTAGGAATGGTGAAATTATTCGGTAAAACAGTAAATAATTATATTTTTACATTGTGTCAAAACCTACTCAGTATAGTTGAGCTTATACTAATTGAATTAGTATTGTTTATAATTGTACAGATCACAAAAAGATGTACAGGTAGCAACTTAAGTTGCAGACTTTTAGTTTTACTTTTTAGTTTGTTTTTTAAATTGATATGAATTTCATTGTTTTAGTTGTAAAATTAATATTTTTATTATTGTGAAAGATTTATTATTTGTTCATAAATTTTAGAAAGTGTTGAAATTTAGTATGATTTTTTAAATTAAATTAGGAATTGAAATATAAGTGGGCTTCTTTTGTGCAGCATTTAAGTGCAAATAGAATTAAAATGTTGCATGCTTTTTTTCTTCATTAGTTTTTGTCATCATTTAATTTTTTAAATTCACTTTTGCTGTTTAGTTTTGTTTTTTAAAAATTTGCATTTTATAGTAAACATTTTAAGAACCTTTGAGTGCTTTTGTTTCTTGGCATAATTTTATATTCTGCAAAATGCAAATGTAAATTTTTTTTTTTTGCGGATGTTTCACTTGCAGAATTTAATTTAAGTAATTTTGAAAAAAAAAAAAAGTTTCTTCAGCACAATTATGTTATCAAGTATGGTATTCTCAAAATATTATTTGTTGTATCCGAAGCCTTTTTCATTATAGAATCCTTCAAGTCACTTTTTAGATAAAAGTATTTTTATCTAATGTGGTAAAATTTTAAAAATAATAACAATGTTAAAGTTCAAAAGAGAACAAAATTCGGATGAAAATTGTTAATGTAATTTTTAATTTAAGCTTTTCCAATGAAGAATTGCAGCTTGGTGATAACTCCATGTTCTTGAAACTCACAATTTTGCATGAATTTCAGTTTATTTTTTTAGATTCTTTATTCAGTCTCAGATATACAGTCATCATGGATTGGCCTTTGTATTACTTTCTCAGTTGTTTACTATAGTTATGTTCGAATAAGGCAACCAGTTACAACTGTTTGACTAACTAAGTATATTCTAATAGAGCTACCAGTTAGCTGATCTTATATGAAAGCGCATTATGGACACTTTGCTCTCTTTGAGCCTAACCTAAGTTTATATGACTAAAGCTTTCTGTGTACATGATGCATATTTTTAGAAAAAGCAAGAGATAATATTATTTCTTGATTAAAATGGTTCTTCAGCTATAAATGTGCAATTTATTTTTTTAAAAAACTGCAGAACAAATTGAGGCGATTTTATTGAAACTTGAATGCATTGGTTTGCAAAATCTTTTGAGATCTTATTTTTTGAATGATTTTATTTGAAAAGATATTAAAGATAAAAACTTGTCTTTTTGCTTTAGTGGTGTGATAGATGTAACATATTTTCTTGTTTTAACATTAATTTGTAAATTTTCCATAATTGCTGAAGTATTTTTTATTGTCAAAAAGTAAGGGTTACATTTCTAATGAATTGATATAAAAATCAAGGCTGTGTATTAATATTTGGAGTAGCTATTCAGTAAAAAGGGTCATGCAACCTATTTGACGAATCATAAAGACAATAGAAACCCCGTACACCAGGCTGAGCTCAAAGTGAAATTCAAAAGCAATTTTCCTGTTATCAAAAAACAAAAAAAATGCTTAAAATGTTAAGAGAAATTGTAAAGGCCACTCTCCCTTCCATCTAATTCAAATTTGTAAAAATTACACCGCTCTAACAGACGCTTCTTTACAGAAATGTTAACGTCTATTTGTTGGAAAGAAAAATCTTTTTCAAAAATCATTCTGTACTATTTAATTTCATATGCTCCCATCTTGTGTTTTGATTGTAATGAATCAAAAACTTGACATTTTTTTTTTTTGTTAAAAAAAAAAAAAAAATCCCCTTTCTTTTCATTTGGTATAGTGCTCTTTTCTTTTATTGTCATAAGGGAACAGGCAAAATCATTCATTTGGCAGTGTTACATTGGGAAATTTTTAAATCATAATTAAAATTTCCAATAGAAATTTATCTGTTGTGCCAACACCTAATCAATTTATTGCTAAACTACTTTGTAAATCTGAAATAAATGCTCTAAATCTCTCCTGTTTTGTAAGTGATTCAATATGTATTCTTAACAAACAGAAACAGATGTATTATCAAAAAAAAAAAAAGAGCATTAGTGGTCATTGAAATATTGAGATTTAATTTAAAATCTTGTAGTTCATTGATATTTTGTTTCATTGATATTTTGTTTAAAAGAAAGTTTTTGCACCATACGAAGAGTACGATTTCATTTCATGGTCAGTGTCCATTTTGATGTTGCTTATGATTATGTAATATTTATATAAGATCGCAATCAACATTATTGTGTGGCTTGTGTTTTGCTTTTGTACATATTGCCAGTGTATTTGCTCAACAATAATATTTTATGAGGTAATGTAAAACATTAATCTTTCTGATTTTTAAAAAACCTGCTTTTTTTGTCTTTTTTTTAAACTCTTATATCTACTTGAAAATCTAAGAGGGCTGTTTTATGTTTGGATTAAAAAGCCCCAGTAATAAAAATATTTTTGCTTGAAAAATAAAAATGTGATATTTATAATACGTCCATTCATTCAATCTTTAGTGTTTTCCTTTTTGCCTGTGATTAGAAAAACATAGTAATAATGAAATAAAACTCTGCTTCAGTTATTACTAAGCTTAAATGGTTTTTTGAATATTAAAGAAGTAAGAAATTTCGAAGCAAGTGTAATGAGAGTGAACTAAGTCAACATCAACGAGATGCACAAATCTTGCCGGTTTTAATCATACCCCTCTTGTTTTAGCACTTTTGTTATCTATGTCTTGATTGTGCGTGATGTATTTATTGATATTGGATGCTATTTTATCACAGTAATTTTGGACATTGTTGATTTTTTTTATAAAAAAAAAATAACTTTTCAAATTTTAAGCAAAAGGTTTTGTTATGAATGTTTATCTTTGTACTATTTGTTGATTGTCGAGTAAAATTGTGGCAAAATTTTAATAATAACATTAAAAGCAAATAAGACAACCTTACAAAAGAACGATGAAAGCTTTTGCCGGATGTCTTTACATCTATAAGCTCACATTCTGTTCATTGAAAAAGGTGTTCCTTGTAACGCTAAAACATGTGTCTCCATATTCCTGTGCATTTGTGCTTTTTTAGCATTGGATTATTTGCTTTTATTTTAAAGCACAAAGATATTTATTTGTTCTCAAATGAAGAATTGTTTTGATTTATGTGGTGCATGTAAAAGAAGCTAGTAGCAAGTATAGGCGTTGTTTTTGCCATTTTTTGGTAAATTTACATTGTGTATACATCCTTTGCCCCCCCCCCCCCCCCCCCGGAAAAAATTTGAAATGACAGGACTGGTAAAGTGCTATGTATAATATTAGTATTTTATTGTAATAATGCAATATAATATTGCAATATACTATTGTAAATTTAAACAATAATTCCATCATGTAGAAGCTGTCATGTTTATTTTTATTTGAAACTTTCTTTTCAATACTAATAGCATCACTCAAATTCTCTGTAATACACTTTTGTGTTACATTGTTTTACATGTAACCAGTTGCTTTTTGTTTTTATTGTTAATTAGAGTTTAAAGGCTGCCCTGTGATGCATGAACAGGATGTTACTAAAGGAATGTGGTGGTTTTCAAGCTTGTATAATTAGCTTTATTCTGATCACATTACAAAATGTATTTATATCACTGCAATCAGTTATGTATGTAATTTACAAATTCTTATGTTTTCACTTTCTAAAAATTTCAATGCACAGATGGCAGCTTTTTTTGTGAATATACATTAGAAGTCTTTCTTGGAAATTTCCCACATGACATTTATCAATATGTCATGTGAAACAGCTGCAATTTCTTCATGTGTAGCAACTTTCAGATCATAGAGTGAATGAGGTTTGTTGCAGTTTACTTTGCTTTTTAAAGCTGCAAAACATGAAGAAATTGCTGGTGCTTTGCATGACACATTGACACCAGGGATGGCAAACTTTGAAGAACAACTTTTAATGCACATTCACGAAGGACAACACCTGCTTGATTTTATGTGTAGATGATGGAAACTATTACCTATTGTAATGATATCTGCATTTTGTATGTGATCAAAATAAAGCTAACTGTACAAATTTGAAATCTACATGCTCTTTTTGCTCTGATTGTATTTTACAAATGATTATTGTAATAGTAATGGGGACAGGTATTGAAAATTGAATTCAGTTGTAACTATTGATTAAAACCAATGTTGAAAGAAAAAAACAAAGTTATAAAAACCTGTTCACAACACTTTCTGCAGCCTTAGGTATCATAATTTTTACTCACCACATTAATAAATTAAAGCATTCTTGTTTAACAGTTATCAATGCTTATAGATCATGGTCCATTCAAATTGGACACATGTCAGGTTAGATGTTAGAATTGTTCTTAATGAAACACTGCATATTCGCTCATACAATTGCTATGGAGCTTCTTTTTGTATGAGTTTCACATTATGTGGTTTTTAAAGACTTTTTCTGTACTTGCTTCTGTCATGGTTTTCACATTTTGCTTCCAGTTGCAGAGTTAAATTCAGCCTCGTGAACTTTAACGCACTTCCGCTTTATAGTGGAGCAAGCTACGTTTGGCTTACATGGTTTTTGAGTCGAATACAATCATTGGCAGGACTACGACTGGAAGCTTTAAATCCGACTGAAATTGTTGGAGATAAACCTTGCAATATTAAAGCAAAAGAAGAAATGAAACGAATGAGATTAGCTAACAATCAACATATTAGTCAAGTTCAAAAATTTGCTTAAGTAACTTATTAGAAAAGGCTAAGGGCTGTAGAAAATGCATTGGTAGTTCTTCAAATTGAACATTACGCTTGATGGCGTTTGACTCAAAGTAAGTTGATAAATTAACAAAAGTGGAAACGAAATATTCTCATGAATAAAAAATAAAGTGTTCGTGAATAGCATTTTCAATGCGTTTGTTATTTTGATGAAAATACGCTTTGGGTCCCTGCTTGGCGCATTTTTAAAAAGTCGCCAACTGGCGAGTTTTTCCTTCTTGTCTCGCGTAGTTGAAAGCTCCGAAAGACATTACGCAAAAATGGCGTTTCTATGGCGACAAAACCGAAATCCGTGTTTGACGAGAAAAAGGACCCAAAGCACAGGTTAACCGTTATTTTCTCGGTGAATTATGCTTAACGGCGATTGTCTTCACGCAATTCTAAATAAATTTTAAAATGAAAAAACTTTGAAATAAAATATAAAAAAAACTTTTTAAATTTAAAGACTATTTCTGTCCGCTCATTCGCACTAAAAAGTATGAAATGAACTAAGTATTCTATATAGTGATTATAGTGCTTCAGAAATTTCAGTTCATCTTTATGTATTTATATTAACGTTAATGCTAAAGCAGTCAATATAATAATTAATTCTTTTCTTGATTATAATGCTCAAAAATTCCAGCTATACCGCCTATACCGCCTATTTCTTAAATCAAATTTTTAATTTAAACTTTATTGGCTGCTTTATCATTAACGTAAATATAAATATATCAAGATGAGCTGGAATTTTTGAGCATTATAATCAAGAAAAGAATTAATTATTATATTGACTGCTTTAGCATTAACGTTAATATAAATACATAAAGATGAACTGAAATTTCTGAAGCACTATAATCACTATATAGAATACTTAGTTCATTTCATACTTTTTAGTGCGAATGAGCGGACAGAAATAGTCTTTAAATTTAAAAAGTTTTTTTTATATTTTATTCTCACTGCGCATCATTTTCTTGATCTATCTTCCAGAGGGTTACCTGTTTATTTTCAAGACATGTAAGTGCTTCATTTTGCTTAAACGAAAACATTCATTATTAGTTTCCTTTCTTATTTCTGGCCGATTAAAATTAATAATAGTAATAAATTTAATCAATAATAACTTGTAATTTGCATATTTAATGGTGAATTAACAAACAGCTGATAGTGTCTTTCATAAATTACTTAACTGTAATTTTCTTCTGCAAAGTTTAACTGAGGCAAAATCGGACTTAATGAACATTTTTACTCACATTACTATCATTGCCAGTAATCTAATTTATCAATTATGGTTTAAGTACAAATTTAAAGTATCACATGAGAAATATTTATTATTTGTTGTTTGGAGCTAAATCTTTGAAATGTTTGTTTTATCTAGTTGTGCAATTATAAGAACTGAAAAACTAAGTTTTCTATTGGTGCTAAATTTGTCCAAAAAAATTTATTCTTATTTATAATGTTTCCAGCTGGGTTCATGAAATATTTCATCCATGAATGACATATGTGAAAAAAACATTTTGTATGCATTATTGATTTTATTGAGTTCACTTTTACTTCATTTTGATCTGAGCTAACAAATGCACATTGTTCTCATCAAGTGCATGTGCAGAGTCGCTTGCCATGCATGACAAGTATTAACATTTTGTAAAAGATTGTGTATAAAATTTTGTAAAATGAAGACTTTATTTGTTAATAATAAAATATTTTTGGGAATTAGAGCTGAGTGAGTATTATTTGTTTTTGAATAATTTTATATAAACCATTGAATACTTTTATAAATATGAGCTATATTAAAAGTATTCATCTGTGTTTCTAGCGTATACAGTGTCTGTTTGTATAGTAAACATCAAAATCTCATTACAACGAATAGCACTACAAGGAAATAAATGATTTATCCTGTTTTAGTTCCAGTGAGCAAAATTCACAAACCCTTGAAGTTTGTGATAACTGGGTTTAACCAACGCCCCTGTAAACCTAATTCTCTACCACATTTACTTTGAAAAGAAATCTAACTGTTCGTAAGAGAGCATTACCTTGCAGCCTGCAGCTATTGGAGATGGATCCAAACAATTCAAATGAAATTTTTGATTGGTTCATTTCTGAATTTAAATTTAGAAATCAACCAATTGATCCTTGAAGAACTCGGATAGTTGTCTGTGTTCAGAACTTCCGCCTCGTCTTTGCTTTATGTTAAAATTCAATAGGCAAAGCAATTTTTGAATTTAAGAAAAAAAAAAATGATTCAACATTTTTTAAAACCCTGCATATTGAAACACAATTTTCTTTGTAGAAATTTGTGTGTTTGAGCTCATACGAAATTACGATGTTTGAAACAACTAAAAACCATATCTATCCTTTTTTATTTTTAATTTTACTGTTTCTTATATTGCCTCCATTGAAGGGCCACCTCTCCAACGGGCCAATTTTTAAAGACATGGTGCATGGCTTATCTGCAGAAGTTTCACTTTACATTACCTGCATAAAATCGAAAATGTTTTTAATTTGTTATTGTTGCATGCTTGGTACATTGTTTCGAAGCTAAAGAATATGATCTTTCACTGAAAAAGCATATAAGTTCAGCTGGTAAAATTAATTAACAAATCTATATTTGTTATATATTTGTGCATCAAACTAAGTTTCTTCATTTTTTAAAAATTAATTTTCTCAATTTATGTATTCACTCTTATCTAATTTTCACAACATTTAACAGACTAATCTTTAAAATAAAACAATTCAAACTACATTTTGTGAATTTTTTTTCAGTAATTGCTTCCTTTTACGTAGTAAAGGAAGTATTGTGATCGCGAAAAAACAATCACTCAAATTTGAGTCTAAATTTTGATTTTGCTCACCCCCCAATGAATGTTCAATAGTTTTTTCGACCTGTCAGCACGTGCATATGTACCTACCAACATATAAGCAGCCGAAAAATCCTTTTCAACCACCCCCGAGTTAATTACAACGAGTTCTCTCGTGACGTCTGTGTGTATGTATGTGTGTATGTATGTCGCATAACTCAAAAACTATATGCCGTAGAAGCTTCTAGCTTGGTATGTAGGCTCTGAGGATGGTCTAGTTGTGCACCTCCCCTTGTGGTTGCATTCGAATGTTCCCAAGGGGGTGTTTTACCCCTTTTTTGGGGTAAATCAGTGTTAATTTCAATGCAGACTCAAGTGATATGAATTGGCGCGACCACTTGGCGATATGTCGCCAAGCTTTTGGTCGCCAATTGTTTGACTGGCGACAAATTTGGCGAAAAAATTATTTTTTGAATTTGGGTTCAACTTGGCGCTATTGGCGATATTTTGCGAAAAATTCACTAAATGATATTAAAATCAGCAATATTTAGAAAATTAACCATTGTAAAATATTTTTTGCATTGTTTCATGGCAGATTAGGAGAGTAAATAATGAATTGTTACCTTGCTCATTCCAAGCACTTTTTTTAACACTGAAGGCAACTACTAAGAAATTTACGGGTAAAAGGAAGTAGTGTGGGGTCCATACCAAATTTTTTTTTTATGTTTCCCTCAAAAAACATTTTGTACTTGTATGCTTGTAAATGTTGATTTGTTTATTTATTAAGTTTTATAAATGCTTTAAATTAGAAAAAACTTGGATAATAAAATGTATTTTTTTCAAACTTTGCATATGTTTTAACATTGACCAGTGGAAGGCCACTATGACCTCCCAAATATACCCCTATTTGGCAAATTTTAATAATTGAGCATTTTTAGATATAATTGCAATGTTGCAATTTTTAAATTCCCAACTGTCCCTTTTCATTAGATGTACTTATGGGGTATACTGGTATTTTATCATTTGCCAAAATTTGGAGTTCCATGCGGCAAATTGAGAATTGCTGCCCTCTCAAAAATTTTGGCCCCAACAGGTTTCGGTTTCATAGCTACAACTTATTGTGCTAGTGTTCAATTCCCTCTTGGTTTCTGACATTTTTTTCATCAGATTCCATATTCAGAACTCTATTACTTATTTATGACTTCACTTGACGGGGTTTGGTAACATTTTGTTGTCCGAGTTGATACCTGCTTAACTCAGCATATTTTTGTGTCCCCTTGGGGTATCGAGTTAACAAGGTTCCACTGCAATTGGATGAATTATAATTCTCCATTCTAGAAATAAAAAAGTAGTTATGTTTTTATTTATTGAAAAGCCTTGTGATGTATTGAACTTCATTGATCCTTTTCAATTTTCACTTTTGTTTTATTATCTCAAACATTTTTTATGCTATAAAAAAGCATAGTATAAAGGGTTCTAAACTAAAATACAAATATGTATGAATATGTTGAAATTACCAGCTTTTAAATGACTGTTTTTGCATGTAATATGTGTTACTTTTGTACAGTAGCGTACATAGACTACGGTGCGCCCCCCAGCAAGATTTGTAAATGCGCCCCCCACCCCCTGTTAAAATGTAAAAAATATTCTCCCCGTGTAACCTTTAGTGATATTTTTCTGGATCGGGCGCCCTCAAACCTCTTGCGCCCCCCCGCGCCGCGGGGGTTGCGGGGGCGCTATGTACGCCACTGCTTTTGTATATTACAGAGTTCTCTTCCCACAAATTTATTTTTAGCTAATTGAAAATGGTTATTTTAAATATTAAAATAATTGTTTTCGTGCAAAATGTTATCAATTGGAAAGTTATAAGTAATTTTACACGTTTGACATTTCTAGATTTCAGTAGGAATTGTTAAATTTAAGAGTATTATCGTTTTTTTATGCGTCTGTTTTCTATTGCTTTTTAAATTCTTAAAGTTTTTTTTTTTTTTTTTTTTTTTTTTTTAAAGCTTGGTCTTTAGAATGAAAATTTTGCTTAAATTCAAATTCAAGGAGTCTTATAAGAAGATTGGGATTTTGATAACAACATCAAGAAAATTTTCAGTTTATGTTTTTTTAAAAAGTGTTTAGGGTGAATTAGCTCTTTTTAATTGTGTGTGTGTGTTTGTTTACCTTTAACTGAAAATCGTACACCAATATTATAGTGGCAATCATCAACAGTCTCTGAACCCAACTAGACTGGTCTTAGGTAACTTATTAGTCTCCAGTGAAGATTAATAAACTTTTTAAAGCCCCTGGTTGGTTACAGCTTCTTTCGGTAAGCTATTCCAAATCCCTACAACCCTTAGTCATTTTTCCTTATTTCCAGATTAGCCCAATGACTAATTTCCATGCAAAAGTTTAACCCATTGATGTATTTCATTTTGATAGATTTAAAAAACTGAATCTAATCAACTCAGACTCTTTGTGTTCAAGGCTGCGCATAAAATTTCATGCAAGTTTCCTTTCTTAAACTAAAGGACTTTAAAAAAAAAATCAATTTTGCTGGGAAGTAAACAAATATTTGTTTTCCCTTATACGCAATAATTTTGACGAATGGTCAAAAAGATCCTCCCTTTCTTTTTAGTTTTATTTAAATATATCTATCAATAATTCAAATAAGTTCACAGCTTTATTAAATAATTTGATTTATTGCATCAAAATGCAATTATGAATGTTCTATAATGTGTTTTAAAGTTTGGATGTTAAATAAATTACTCAGTGTATGAATGTAAGGTAATTGCCTAGGTATGAAGAATAATAAAGTAAGGTTTTTTTCTGGTGGCTGGAATTACACTGCGTTTATAAGTTTACAGGAAAAGAACACGGATGTGCTAATGTGTTTACGACAATCTTCAGAATTTTTTAATAGCTTTTATGACCAGAAATCGAAACGGTAAATAATCTTTTAGAAGGACTAAAATTGTAACTGAAGTTTACTGTTTACTTGCAAAAACGTGGAAAATTATGGAGAGTTTAATTTTTGGTGTACTAGAGATTAATATTTGTGTAGCATAGTGAGTAATATTTGTGTGTGTGTTGTCAGCTGTATCAATGTGTAAAAATAAGTAGAAACTGATCATACAAACACATTGTTTATTTCAAGTGTAAGTCAGCAACAGATAACTTTTTCAGACATAAAGCCATCCAAACATCACGTTTTCTTGCAGAAATAAGTTATAATAATGATCACATTCATATCGTATTTTATTCAAATGATACAACAAGAGGGAAGGGAAGTTGCAAGAAGCTCCCAAAATACAATTGTTGAGCACATTTATTGGTTCAGGAGTTTGAAAAAGTATGTAGCATTTTGTTAAGTCTTACATCTTCCATCATTTTAAACAAATAATAATGCGATTGTACACTTTGTATCATATGGTAAACATTCGTGACAGTTGAGTGATAATAGCAGTTTATCTTCAAGATAAAACATTTTGGTATTTGAATTCCCTTTTTTTCCTTTCATAGTTATTTTATTAATGCCTAAAATATTTTTAGTTTGAAGTGAGAAAATTTCTTTGAGTTTTTTCAGGTTAGGCTGTTGTTCGTGTTTCTTTCTTTCTTAAGACTCATAGTCAAATCAAAATTTCTCCACATCTTCTTATAGTTATTTTAAACAAAAACGTTAATAAATACATCTTTAGCTGACAGTTGTTTTGAAAATATCAGTTTAGTTAAGATCTAGACAAAGTTATTAGGCTGTATGTAGGTATTACATATTTTTAAGAAACCTTTATTACTCATATATTGGGTAATATTTTATAAAACATTTAGTAATTACTTGCTCGTACATTAAAATTACATTTTAAAATAGAATTTTTAAAAATTAAATTATTGGCTGAAAATATTTAAAAAAATCAAGATCATACGATGATGGTGGGTTTGTTTCTGTACTAGATAATGGAATAAAAATGTACCATTGTTGAATATTTTGAACTTCAAGTAGATTTTTTAGGAACATTTTATTACTTGTAGAAGCACAAATAATCGTTACTAAACCTTTTTTCCAGATTCATTTTTTAAAATTTATTTTAAAATTTAATTTTTGATAAAAGCATTACTTTCATGAACCTTACCCATTAATATCTTGTATAAAATCGCGTTGTATTCAAAAAGAGATGAAGCTTTTAGAAACACATCAAAATGTTTTACATAATTATATGTGTGTCATTTTATGACATTAAATATAAGTTTTAATCAGGGAGAGGCATGAGCAAAAATGAGAGGCAAACTTTTTTTGGACTTCTAAAAATTATGTTATACACTCTGCCCATGCAATAATCATTGTGGGCATGGTGTATACAATATTTTAAAAACATTTTTAAAGAGTGATTTTAATAGTAAGCACATAACTGAAGTTTCTTAATATTTTATCGCTATAAATGAATTTGATTTTAAACAAATATGCCGAAGATGAAGTCTGATCTCATATCTGAAGGTTTTTTTTTTTTTTTTTTGTATATTAGTATATAGTGTACGAAAGTGCATCAGGGGTTCTGAAATTATGTTAAAGGATATAAGGCATTTTGTACCCTGTATTTAAAGATTAATGCACTTCATGCTATGTTTTTTAAGAGACACTCCTCACAATTTAGACTTCACTAACACATTTTCTTATGCTTTGAAATTTATTTGATTATAATGATTCTGGTAGTTAAGTCAACTTTTGATGTAAAATTTCCTCTTAGTAGCAGTGTACTGCTGATATACAGTTTAAAAATTGAATTGGCCGTTAATTCCATATCTTTTGTAGTTTTATTTGCATACAGTTGAGAGTTTGAATTGCTTCTTGAAGTGTTTTTTTTTTTTTTTCATCAGCCTGCTGTTGATAAGTTTATTTTTTACAATTCACCTGTCTTTCTGAAAATGTGTTCTTTTATTTTGACAGAAGTAACGGTGAAATTCAGGAGATTTAATCAATTGAAATTCAAAGTTCAGTTTTTTCGCAAAAATAGCCATTGTCCTATGTTACTGTTCGCTGAATTTCAAAATAAGCATTTATTCCTTTCGTTTAGAAAATAATGACGTTTTAAACAATGATAATATTATTCCCAGCATTTTTTTTCTTTAAGGTGAATGTAAATGGTTTATATTAGGTTTTTAAATTCTAGAAGCAAAAGCTGATAGTAACCCAGGTAAGCGTTTTATAGTTACCCTTTAAGCGTTTTATAAACGTTTTTAAGCGGTTGTTACAACGTTAATAATCATTTTACAACCTTTAAAAAACGAAGTGCGCTACTTGGGAAGTTAATTATTACAATTGTTTGCCAAGAATCTGCATTTACTTAATGAATAAAATATAACAAAATTATGTAAACGATCTGTGTTACATTGATCATGTGTTGCTGATAAGTAAAGTTGTCAGCAAGAAAAAAATTCCAATTTTGTAACATTAATGGAAACTAAATTGGGATTATGCTGTATATATGCAGAAAATTTGGTTTATTCATGCAAAAAAGAGGATGAAAATCCTTATTTTCTCATCTTTTTATCACAATTTTTTTATGTAAAGTAATGTATAATTTTGATTATTAGACTTTTTTTTTCTCATATTGATTGAAATAGTATTTAAAAAAATATTGGTATTTACAATTTTTATGAAAGATATTGGTTACTTGTAGAAGTGCCTGACAAAGTTTCCAAAATGATTTTTTTGGTTTAGCACAGCAGTTCCCTCCCCCCCTATGAGTGTTGTAAGTTTAAAGAATGTTCTCCCAACCATCATAATGATGTATTTTGAGAACTATAGTATTAGAATGCAGTTAAAAGTCAAATATTTTATGTATTAGGATGAAAATTATTTAAATTTTTGCTCCTTTAAGAAAAGATCATGTGTCATTACGGATGCAATCTTTTCTGGAGATTTATTTCCCACCTCTCTTTCTCTTGTCAAATTATATCTTTCTTTCTGAAAAATTGTGTTTCATTTCCGTGCGTTAGAGCAGATCATATTGAGATTTCTGGTTGTTACCTTTCAGATTTAAAGGTCAACCTGTCTTTCGCACATAAATTGTATTACTTTTTTTGCACATATCTGGAACTCAGCATTGTGTTACAACCCCTTATCTTAACTAAGTGGCAGGAAATCAGCTTAGCACTTCTATGGTCTGTGAAGAGATATTTTACCCAAACGGACTTTTTGTTTTTGTGTGTTTTTGTTACACTCTTTGTTTGGTATTACTGACTAGTGCACATTACATTCTCAAATGTTTGTGCTATGGAATGGAAACTGCTGTTTTGTAGAATTAAATCATTTGTGGCTCCGAATTAATAGCATTAGCCAATTTTCATATTTATTGATTAAGTGTTTGAATAAAAACTAAAAAAGGATGAAGTAGAAATGTTGCCTTGCGTAATGTCAATGAAAAATAATTCTTACGACAAGATTGTCGAATAATTTAGCCGAGTATAGTAAGGATGTAAAGTAATTTCATTCAAAGGAATGTTTATAGTGCTCATAGTAGGATGTCCCCTTTTTGGGACATACAATGATAGCTGTACATACGAATCTGCTGTATAAAACTGTATTGCAGACAAAATGGCGGCTCTTGGCCTCCATGTCCGCCCGCATTTTCAATAGATAACTTGCCGATTCGGCAAATGCATCGACCAGTTCTGTCCGCAAACCTTATTTACATAAGTCTGCACTGCATCACTTAAGGGTGTCCAACCGCCTTCTTTAATGTCCTTCTCGTCGTTCCGTGTATAAAATGTATTCCTCCAAAGTTGGCACTGCTCCCGCAAACTGCTTCCTTCCATATTTGTATCAAATATGTTGAAATGTCCGGTGATTGCTCAATGCTTGAGTATGAGGCTGCTAAATGGACGGAGACTTGAGGGTGAAATCTCACCCCACTCGTATTTTCTCAATGTAAATTCCCGTTGCCTGTGTAAAAAGAAGTAACATATTTAAATCAATCTCATAAAAATATTATTATCATTTGCTTTTTTGTTGTGAATTAGTCAAGTAGCATACATATCTTTTTCATTAAAAAGTAGCTTTATAACTGGTTCACAAAAGTTAAATGTGAGAGAATGACATTGTGGCATAAATTGTTTTACTATAATACAATGCAACCTCACTATAAAAAACTCAACGGATCAACTTAGGAGGAGATCGCTATCACTGAGGTTTCACTACATTCGATTTTATAATTACATATATATATATGGAAAAAAAAGTCCGTACTTGCTGAGATGAATATGAAAGAACTGACCATGTTTAGACTAAGGTTGATCCGCCATTTTGGAGCTCATTTTTTTTTTTTTTTTTTTTTTTGAGGTATCCTAGATCTTCTAAATTTGGATCCTGGAAGCTGAAAAGTTAGTGTTTCTGACCCAGTATGATACGTATATTGTAATTATAGCTTTTGTACAAAGATACTGACTCATGGAGTATCGAATAATTGACCTATATTTTACTGATTTTTGTTTCAAATTATCAACTTTGAGACTGTGTAATTAAAAAGGGTGATTAGATGCTATCGGTTTCTAACCTGCACCTTAAACTATACCATACAGACTACTACTACAGCTAAGTTTCAAAATATTTTAAAAGTGGCAAAAAAAGTTATTGACCTCGAAACTTGACATTTAAAAAAAAAAAAAAACAATCATCAACTTTGAGACCGTGCAATTACAAAAGCAAAGAGTAAATCCCTGTGTTTTCCAGCTTTTTTGAGTACTATACTATGGTGAGTAATTCATCCTATATTTATTTCCGAGGCTCACTCACTTCTTAAGCAGATATCTGGACACAAACAAGGCAAAAAAGTAGCGAAACAAGCATTTTCAATCGTTACTTTGCCCCCAAAGAGTAGAGTGAGCCACCAAATTGTTTATGCTAGCATGTACCTACACTCGGTTACTTTTAAATAGGCGTATCCACGGAGAAGAATGTTCTACGGATGCGCTAGTTTGAAAGTGGTAACGAATGCTCAACGCCGCCAGAGGACACTACTTACCAATCCCTCCCTATTTCGTAAAGGAATCAGTGTAAATGATACTGCATCTGTCATCTTTTTAAATGCTGCTATGGGAAAGAAATTTTTTTTTCAATTGGATTTTGGTGTATATCTTCGATTGACATGAATTAAACATGATTTTTCATATCACGAAAATAGGGGCCGTATTCTTTGAGAAATAGGTTTAATCGAATGCACTTACCAACTTACCAAATCTGACAGAATCTGTCATTTTTTAAAGACTGCTGTTGGAAAGAATATTTTTTTTTTCAATTGGAATTTGGTGTAAACCATCGATTAACATTATGAACTAAATATGACTTTGATCCCACTGAAATTTTCCCGTATTTTTTTTTAGAAAGATGTTTAATCGATCGCATCTAACAACTTACCAACTCTAACATGCGACTGTATGCGACATTTTCTTTGCATTCTACGATGTTATTTTTGCTGAGAATCAGTTCTCTAAATTGTTGATAAATTAATCAAGTGGCAAAAAATTAATTATATCAGTACTTAATTTTGTTATTAATTAAATATATTTAGTAAACCAAATATTTATAAGTTTAATATATTTAGTTCATTATGTTAATCGATGGTTTACACCAAATTCCAATTGAAAAAAAAAAAACTATTCTTGCCAACAGCAGTCTTAAAAAATGACAGATTCTGTCAGATTTGGCAAGTTGGTAAGTGCATTCGGTTAAACCTATTTCTCAAAGAATACGGCACCTATTTTGGTGGGATGAAGATCATATTTAATTCATAATGTCAATCGAAGATTTACACCAAAATCCAGATGAAAAAAAAAAACTTTCTTTCCCATAGCAGCATTTAAAAAGATGACAGATGCAGTATCATTTACTTTGATTCCTTCAGGAAATAGAGAGGGATTGGTAAGTAGTGTCCTCTGGCGGCGGTGAGCATTCGTTACCACTCTTAGATAGCAGAGATTTAGCTCCTCCCCTTTAATCTCCTTGGGCGTATCAATTTTAGAAATTTTGCATCATCTCCATGGCAACCACACGAAAGACAACAGTTCCACTCTTTTTTTATACACTGCTGTTGAGGCATTTCATTTATTTTATGTTTATCGAATTAGGCTTAAGCTTTTATTTATATCCTCATGTCTCAGTTATTTCTAATTGTTTTGTAACAATTCTAGTGCTAAATAGTTTGTTTTAGCAAGACCTACCATCACGAGCAAGCGTTATATAAATACTTCAAAAAGTATTTTATTAACGCTGATTGAATAATAGTTTGCGCACAAAGCAATTTTAATCGTTTGCATTTAACCATTGTTGCAAAAACTAAGTGGGATAAAAGTCCATAGCGCCGTAACTATGGTAACCATCAGAAGAGGGAAAATTAATTCTACTTCCGGCCGCCTCCTCTCGTTACACATGTCAAACAATATCCATATTTGAAAAAAATGGCATAGGTCACTCATTGCTTTTGGAGCAAAGCGATCATAATTCTAGTACGATATATTCACGACCTTAAACTTTGACCTCTACTGATGGGCAAGCAAATCATATTTCAAAAAAAAAAGAAACTTTAGTTTCTAATTATAGTATTCTTAACACAACCTGAAAAATTTGGGAAAATTGAAGGCATCAACTATCAAAAGTGTCCGTCTTAAAAAAAAATAAATAAATAACTCAATTGAAATGCATTAACCACATAGGATTTCATTTGGGATCATGTAAGAAGTTCGCAACAACCAGGGGTCGTTTAACCGCGGACTCGCCGTATAACAGGCTGTACTGTATTAGATGTAGAAGAAGGGATTTTGCGTGAAACCATTTCTTATCTGCCATAACAGTTGCTTACCTTTCAGACTGCACCATAAGCGGCGCTTGCTTTGTGGAACGCGACTGCCGTTGGGTCGTCTGCCAGTTCGGGGAACTCGTCTGTGTCGTGCACGCTGGCACCGCGGTATCCGGACACGTGCCCCTTCTCCGTCAGCTCCCGCCTCTCCTCGGGGCTCCAGGCCCTGCTGCCCCTCTGTCCCCGGCGCAGCAGGTCCGCCTCCATCAGCCAGGCGTCGTCCACGGCTTTCCGACGCGCGTGACGCACCAGCCGTTTGCGTTCTTCTTCTGGACTTCCTAGCACGACAAGAATGAAACTGCTGTCATGCAATTTTCCTCAACTTCTAAATGAATAATGACAAGTATAGGAACTGATGATTTCAACTAAGAAAAGCCGCGTAAACATGTGTGATTTGAAAGTTACAAAGACCCAAAATCCAACTTTGCTTGCTTAGGTCAGTCTAGTAACTTTATTAACGAATTTTAGTAAGTTGTGGCCATCACGAAACTTTCTTCTGTATCTATCTTATGGATTCATGTTACAAAATAAAACTTCCCCAAATAGTTGGAGAGCTTAACCATTAAACAACAGGCCTTAATATATTGTTTATCGTCATGGGCTATTTTAGAGTAATCGTACGAAATCGATATCCTCCACCAGCGTGTCTCCCATATCTTTCACCATCAACACTTCTAAGAATCGATTGCTCCTCAAATCCAAGCTGTATTACATGTCAAAGGGTACCAAACTAATAAAGTACTACCATACTAATAATACCTACACCATACTAATAAAGAATCCTTTTATAAATTTCAAGTGTTTCTATCATTTTGATAACTATACCTGTTTATAATTCGTTTAAAATCAATTGAACTAAAAGGTGGTCAATCATTACTAACCTCCGTAACGAATATTGAGTAACAGCGCCGGACTTCTGAGTCGGAGGTCCACGTGTGTGTCCCCCGCGTGCATGGTCACATTGAACATGGTGCCCAGTCTTTGCAGCTGGTCCCAATCTTCTTGCACTCGCTTCTGATCGGGCTGCACCAGATAGAAAGAATCCTGGCCGTTCAAGGAAAAACGGACGTCCACGTAGGACGTGTCGTTTAGCACTTCAGTCATGACGTCTCGTAATATTGGACTGGCATCGCTGAGCACGTGAACGATAGCGCGACCTTGGTTGGTGGACATCAGGAGACCGTCTCCTAGCACGGAGGGCAGGTTGGCGAACTGGGCCTGAAGCTCGGCGTGGTACCTGTTGAGGAACATTACGTTTAGGCATAAGATGTCATTAACATTGAGATGAAGTAAAATTCAAAGGCATCAACTGTAATTCTTTTCAGATGGAAGAAACACCAGAGCTTTGTAAAATAATTGAGTAAACCTTTTGTATGAAATTTAGTGAAAAGTATGATCCAGCATGTGACTTAATAATTGAATTTAGCATTCATTACTTTTAATCTCGATTAATTGTGTTTTTGTTCAAATTATAAGCGAAAGTAGTGTTCTCTTAATCAGATTTTTTTTCCTGACTGTTAGTAAGAGAAAGCTATGGCAAATTCTGAATTTCTCTGCAGTTAGTTTTGAAAGTAGACGTTTCGAAAAGAAAGCAAAAAGAAGAAATATATGCGTAAAAGGATTATTCCTCCCCCCCTAAAAAAAATTCATACGAAAAATCTTCAAAGTTGTTCTTTCATTAAAACTCTTTAATTGAGAATAAGTATGAGTGAAAGAAAAGGTATGCATGTTGAGTCATTATCATTATTTCATTAATGACGTTTATTCAATGATCCATTACGTGTCGTAGCTTACTTCGTGTCGGACAGAGGGGACGCGCTGAGACGAGCGAAGTGCTTTGTCACAACTTCAGCCGTGCAACTTAGCCCCGAGATGACTGGCAGACTCTGTCGCATGGAGGCTCTCGGCAACAGAAGGTTCTGCCCAGAGAAGGGACTGCGGAGATAGTGTTCCATGCTGTAGCCGAACGACAAGAGCCATTTCGGAAGACCTGCAAAGTTAAAAAAAAATTTTTTTTTCATTGTCGTCAACTATATTCGTATGCATAAAGACAACGTTACAACGGATTGAATTCACTGACTTCAGTTTTTCATAAATAATTTTATAATGAACTTAAATGTTACTGTATTAGAGTCAAAAACTCGCCGCTCGGTTGCTCAGCCACGCTCTAATTTGGTGTGAAAAGCCCGCTGGAAAAAACGTTGCGCTTATGCAGAATAGCTCCCTATTTTTAAACTTCTCCCGCCACTTTTTGGTAGACATTAGGCCGAGTTTTTAAGACTCTACTCTATTAGTATTTGAAAAATTTGAAAGAAATCAAATCAAAATGTTTTCACTGTTGAAAATCCTCAGACTTATAATTTTAAATCATTTGATTATATAAAGTTTTTAGTGTATCCAGTTGTAGATTGTTTTTGCAATATTTTTACAGCACCGAAGTAGGATTGAAGATGAAAACCATCTTAAATAAAGCACAAATTTTCCGAAAAATACAAAAGATAATTGTTTTAAGGTTACAATAGAGACTATTCATCACTACAAAAAGCTCAACACAGAAGAGAAAAGCTGTGTAAGAGAACTGGAGCTTTCACTCATTGATTTCTTGTGTGTTGACCTTTTTGGATAGAAAAATAGACTCCATTGTAGCTTTAAAATAGCTATATGCCGTATATTTTCTTGATAATTAGTGCTTCGTTTACGTTGGTTTTTCTCTTCAATCATATTTTCGCACCAATATTATTTGATCTTTTTTTTTTCATTTGCCGAAGTATGTTGCAATACAAGCAATGTTTGCTGACTTTCATAAAAAGTTCCGATTGACAATAGACAACTAGCACAAAATCAAGAAGTTAAAATACTTTCAAAAATAAAAACTTGCAAAAATTTGTTCGCTGAAAAAAGTTCCTCGTTTTTAACAAAAAAGTTTAGGTAATGGTCAAATAGGAAGTTCCAATAACAAAGTTAAAATAATTACAAATGTGAGGAACATTCTAACAACTACGAAAGTAGTCCTAATGACTAAGTTAAAAAATCTTAGTAGGTATTTGAGAACTAATGAATCCTTATCCGTTTAACAACTGCTCATGAAATAAAAAAAAAAGCTTGCTAATTTATGAATTTATTTATCATGCAAATTTGACACAAATTGAGTGCCTAATAATACGCAAAATGTGTTTCCTTGGGAAAAAGATATTTTGAAAACATCCTCTTGAATATTTTTTTGTTTTATTGAAATTACAAACATAAAAAATTCAATCCAATACAAGAAAATTAAACTTTTATTATTATTTTTGTAAAACTCGTTTCTACAATACTTTAACTTGTGAACGTGTGAAAAATCAACTTACTGACGAATTTCAAGCTTGATTTTAAATTTACCAACAGACATTTAATAATAAAAAAATCATCAATAGATACAAGAATTCCGGGGTACTATAACGGTTGAATTCTATGCACATACATACGTTCAAATAAACACTGACGAATCTTTAGAAGTTTACTATGTAACCATCTAAAAATATAATTTTCTTCATAAGAATGTATTTATTTAAAAAAAATTTCTCATGCGGCTCTTTTATTAATGAATGTTTTTTTCCTCTTTAGTGGCAATAGAATCAGATTAATTAAACAAAAAAATCTGTCATAGGTAACAGAAAGTATTTCAATTTATTAAAATCTGTTTAAAAGATTTCAGTTTCGGAAGCGACTTTTAAAATCAGTTAACTTGATTGAAAATTAATTGGAATTCCCCGAACACGGATTTTACTAACTAATTTATTTTTCAGTATAAAATGAATTGCAAAGCAAAGATTACTTATCTAGCATTTGAAATAATTGTATTAAAAGTACCATTCTTCTCGTTTCTCAAAATAAAGGAATAAAAAACTACCTTTTAAATTTTTAATTAAAGATACATTTTGTTTTGCGTTTTATTGGTAACTCATTTTTGAAACCTGCTACTTCCGAAATGTTCAATAATGCTATGATATCGGATGCAATTAAAATGTTCTGACCGTTTATTACTTAAAATGAGTCTTTGGCTTCAAACTTGGTGACGTCAATAGAGAAGTGAAGTGTAAGGGCGGATGGGGGGGGGGGGGGGTAGGTCGCAAAGATAATGGGAAAACGTTGACAAGTGCATGTCTTTTTTTTTTTCATTTTGACATCTTTTCTTTAAAGTACTGAAATATATTTTTGGATACATTGGAAAACTATATGTTTGCTGGTGGGTTTCTTATTACGCACACATAACGCTTTACAGGTTTATGACAAATTGATCCAGTGCATTTTATGTGCTGACAATTCTCTCTCTCTTTCTCATATATACACAGTCCAGTCACATCAATGTGACCACCACGTACTTTTGATGTCGACACTAAATAACCAGTCACAGAAGGCACTTGTAACACAGTGCAGTTGAGGGTATATAAAGGGTATGTGAGGGCTTTGGAAAACATTTCTACCGTTGGCGTAATGCAAAAACGAAGCGATTTATACGACGGCATGATTGTTGGCTTTCGGGTCAAGGGTGGATGCATTTCCAAAATAGCTGAGTTTTTGAGCTGTTCGCTTACCGTCGTGTGAAAAGTGTACCTGCATGGCAAAATGGGACTGTTCAAAATCAGCGACATGGCAAATGTGATGCTCCAGGAGCCGTAGATGACACAGGCGAATGATGGCTGTAGAGATGCGTTCGGGTTGATAGACGGTCTACCGTTGAGCAACTGACCCCCCAGATGAACCAAGGGGCTACCAACATCATCTCTCACACTACTGTTTAGCGGACGTTGCTGCGTCTGTGCTCCCGAAGCAGAAGCCTGGTTCATGCACCTAAGTCGACTACTGTCCATCGACGACGAACCCTGGAATTTGCACGCCAGTACCGCAGTTCGACGTCAATTGAGTGGCAACAGGTAGCATTTACTGATTAATCACGTTATGCTCCATCCGACAGACGAATGTTGGATTAGAAGGCGTGAAACCTCTGAAAGCAAACACCCTGCAACCGTAGCCGGAACGGTCCAAGCTGGAGGCAGGAGTATTATGGTCTGGGGAATGTTTTTTGGGGGTTCTATGGGTCCACTCATCGTTGTGGAAGGCACGGTGGATCAATACAAGTACGCATCTGCCCATGCGGTCTATGCCCAGCCGACCCCTATATGAATATTTTTTTCCTCAGGATGATGGCATCTACCAGCAGGACAATTCGAAATGTCATACAGCTGCCAGTGAGCATACGTGGTTCGAAGGGCGCCAGAATGTTTACCGTTCTCCCCTGCTCAGCAAACTCACCTGACTTAAACCCAAACGAGAATTTGTGTTACCATCTCGATTGGATTGTTCGCGCCATGAATCCTCACCAGCGTAATCTAGAGCAGCTGGCCATGGCATTGGAGTCAGTATGGCACAACATCCCAGTGAACACCTTCAGGTATCTAATTGACTCTCTTCCTTCACGTCTCGCAGCAGTCCGTTCAAAGAAAGGTGGTTATTCTGGCTTTTGACAGGTGGTCACATTAATGTGACTGGACTGTGTGTGTATATATATATATATATATATATATATATCAAAAAGAGACAATAATAGCTCATGAAGAGTAACTGTGCATAAATTGGAGTAACAGAAATAAATAGAACAACAATGAGAAACATCAGGAAAAACATTTAAAACTACTTGAAATTTAAAACTAACATGTAAAACATCAACATGGCTAATGCGCTGCTTAATCTTCAGAGGGCAGGAGCAGCATATAGATTTTTTAGATTTAGCTTTGCAGGTTTCATGAGTGTTTGTTTGAAATAAGTCAGCAGTGATTAATAAACTTGATTAGCTTTTGCTTTTTAATCTTTGAAAGATTAAGAACTTTAAAAGTATAAAATTTATGCCACTAATTTATTTTATAATGTTTGTACTGAATTTGAATTTAAAGTGCTGACAAATTACAATCCAATGTAATTTATATTCCAATGTAATATATATATATATATATATATATATATATATATATACCAGCGTAGTGATCCGCAATCGGTGTACGCCGGCACACTGGTGTGCCGCTACAAGGTGGCTATTGTGCCGCAGTATTTTCAGAGTTTCAATGAATTAAGATTGAAGGTGTATTTTACCGGGACAACGTATCAATGTGCAAAACAGGTTCATTATTTCAAAATTTTCCAAGCAGGAGGTGCTATTTTATCGGAAAACAACACAAACTGCGTACACTTAAGTACAAAAACAAATTTTTTAAAGCTAGGGGTGGAGAAATCACTTTTTAAATGACGAGCCTGGTGCGTTGCTATTCAAATTAAGTTCCCAAACAAATAAATGCACCCTAATGATGAATTATTTTGCCATCACGTGTAAAGGAATTATTTGAGCAATAATAGACTCTGGTGCAGTGGTGGTCAGAATATCACCTGTTTACTTTATTTCTACGTTTTCGGTGAAAGTCTAGACTCTTGTTGTTCAAACCAATTAGTGACTTCTGGCTGTTTCTCAAACTCAAGAGGTGATTGAAAAAGGACTGATTTCAGGCAACAGAGGACATTACGGCTTCAATGACGGCCTAGCTATACTCATTTCCAAAGCAGGCTTTCTCGGACTGCTTACAACAATGGCAGAAGAGCTGTGTGGGTCGGGAGTTCTAAGAATACTACTTTCAGAGTGATTCATGCTCCAACGTTCCGGCTTGCAGTTTTTAATTTTTCAACCAAAGGTCGGATACTTTTCTGACAGACTTTGCATATTTAATTATGTCAGACTTACCAATCATGAGATCTTCTTCCGTTCCTGGACTCAGGGGGTCATTGTTTTTGAATCTGTACATATGTATGTTGTACGGCGCATGGAGAACTCGGGACACGTCTTCCCATTTAGGAGTCAACCACTGGCCCACATCGGGTTGATAAGCTCGACCGTTGAAGAACAGCAATCGGGTGTAAGGATCTCTGATGCTCCCCCAAAAGTCCAAATAAATCAGGAACTGGGGGTTCGAATCCGAGATGATTTCACCGAAGGGCGATCTAAAATGAATAGTAATTAATAATGTGACAATAATGCTTACTTGAAAAAATATTAAACGTTCATTGTAAGTCGAAATTGAAAAACTTTAAACACTGAACATCACACCAATCATATTTTTTTCTTTTAATCAATATAACATCATATTGCACTTTTGAAAATTTTAAACTATTAGGAGCTAATAAATTATCATGATAATAATAATAAATAGTAAAAATAACTATAATGAAAATATTTTTCCCAATTTTATCGAAACATTTATTTAAATTCTAAAGATCTATATATTGCAAAATGGGTAAATATTCATGGAAACAGCTGATTGAAACGAGCTACACTACAAAATATTAAACTGCTTTTGTAACAGTGCTGGAATGAATGTACAGTTAAATGCAGTTATTCTATGGGATATAACATTGTATATAAATATTTTTCAGTACCATATTGCATTTGAATTCACGCGTTGAAGTAAATATCTCCATATATTATTTCTCTAAGCCGAATCCTATACCCGGTCGAAACTCGCTCATTTCTTTATCGAATTGCAAGAAAATTTATGATTTTGAAGCTTATCCCGCGGGCTATTGACGAAAATTAGACCCACCCTCTAAAAAGTGTCGGTTCGTTTTTTATTCGAACTTCAATTTTTGGGCACAAAATTGACTCTATCTAGCGAAATAATTGTCGTATCGTCTCCATTTTGATTTCATTCGAAAGATTTAAAAAAATGCGTTCTTTAGAACGTTTCACCGCTAGCGCCGCGTAACGAGAATCTCGAAAATCCACGTTTAAGCGACTTATAAGCGATTGAAGTTTGAAAAAGTTAAATTTTTTGCTCAACTGTCAAAATCGTTTCATTGTTGTTCAAATCAATTTTAAATGCGACATTTCAAGCCAAGGCTTAGCTCGGTAAACCTTAATTGTAACTTTTATTGTTTCAAAATACTATGGTAGTTTTGCGATAACGTTAGTATTTAGTTTAGTAGTAGCCTTGGGTATTTGATTTTAATATAGGGTATCACTTTTGTAGTAGTTGTAAAAGTGAACGTGTCTTTGATCTCTTTGAAAAGTTGTCAGAACGACGGCAGTAGATGGCGATGTTGTGCAAATGAAGCCAATAAAAATTGTCGTATTAAATTTTAAGTTAAGAGTTTTTTTTTTTTTTTTTTGCGGAATTCCGCACGGGTCACCTAGTAGTTAATATAATACATATAGTTAATGTACTTCCATGGATTAAAATGCAAAATAATATAGCGGAGAGATTCTTCAGCAAACCGTTATTGTATTTTAAATTAGGTTTTGAACTAAATATGCAGTTGCTATATTGGGTTACTTTAAAGCTACTAGTGTTCAGCTTATTGTTAAATTAAATTGTTAATTTATGAACTATTAATGAAAGCATTCACTCACTCCATGGTCCCCCGTACCTACCACTACACGTGGTTTAAACTATAGGCGGACTTACGGGGGTCCCAGGGGGTGCCTGGCACCCCCAACATCTTGCTTGAATTTTGAAAAAATAAATTAAGTATATTTCATCATTATAAGCAGTTTGGAAAAAAAAGTTTTTCCCTAGCTACAATGCAAGTTAATTTAACTAGAAAGGAAACCCCAACATACAACATATTATGTAGTTCAGAGACAGAGTCCAGTCCAGACCTCCACAATAGGGTGAGTCGAAAAAATCGATTTTTTTATTTCGAAATCGCATTACCTTTCAAAAGTTGTGGTTTAGTGTCCACAACTTGGGAAAAATAAGAAAAAAGTTCGAAGTTGACGTCTTCGGTTCGCGCATGAGGCTCAAAGTTGGAAAAAATATGTTAAAAATTGAAATTTTCAAAAGGAAAAAAGAAAAAAAAAAATTGTAACTTTTTATAATGCAACTGCCATAAGCTGTAAATATTTTGTGCATTTTTAATCAAAAAAATATTTTATAGCTTTTACATACGATCATTAGTTTGCACATCAGCCTTAAATTGGGCTAAAATCGCCTACAATGTCAAATTTCGAAAATATCGATTTTTTTAATTTCGAAACCGCATTACCTCTCAAAAATTGTGGTTTGGTATCCAAAATTTGGGAAAAATAATTAAAAAAAATCTAAGTTGACTCCTTCGGTTCGCGGATGAGGCTCAAAGTTGGAAAATATATGCTAAAAATGGAAATTTTCAAAAAATAATTTGAAAAAAAAAAGTAATTGTTTTCTATCGAATCTGATTTAAATTGTTAGTAGATAACATAATTTGAACCGAAAAATATACATATAACTTGTAGAAGATACATTCTGTTTGTGCATAAGGCTCAAAAAATGAAAAAAAAAAAAAAAAAAAGTCAAAAACTGAACCAGAATGCACTACGCCGGCACTATGCCGGTATATTTTTATTATACAGCCGACTTGTCTAGACATTACATATATTCTAGGAGACAGTTCGAAGTCCCTGCAGTCCGCACTCCCTTTGGTTGTCACTTAGTCAGCTAGACCCGCCAAACAAACAGTATCTTTAATTAGCGACTGAAAGTGGATAAAAAAGTACAGCGTGTTTAGCTTTGGGTGAGTTTTTTTTTTTTTTTGTAACTTTATAGCATATTTTATGCTCAAGTTTTGTGATACTGTTCTCCGTTCTCCGACTAATAAATAATGGAACCCCGGAAAACTTCTAAACGTTTAATTGTGTTTGTCCGTTTTTTGGTGCAACGAAAGGGTTAAGTCAAAGTGTTTTACCCACATGTGCAGATGTGTTGTTAACTTGTTTTGAAGAAAAATCGCAATCTGTAAAAGGCGAACCTTTTTCAAGGATTTCAGATTGCATATCTGCTTAAATAGAAGAAATTTACTGCAAAGCTTCTATACCAATGTACAGTGGTAATACCAATGTGCGTTCTATACCAATGTACAGATGTATAGTGTACATTTACAAGAGATTGGCTTTTTAGCACAAGAACACGAAAAATACATTGCACACTTGAAAGAAGCAACGTCAAAAAGTTTATACTTCGCTTAATTAATAAAATGATTGAGTTTTGTCTTGAAGTTCAATTTATCTTTATCACGACTAAATGACTTTCTCAAAGTGTAGCATTATGGTAGTCCTTTATCAATTTTACAATACGTACATGACTGACCGTTGGTATAGAAGCTTTGCAGTACATTTCTTCTATGAGCTATGCAATCTGAAATTCTTGAAAAAGGTTCGCCTTTTACAGATTGCGATTTTTCTTCAAAGCAAGCTAACAACACATCTGCACATGTGGTTAGAACACTTTGACTTAACCCTTTCGGTACACCAAAAAACGGACAAATAATTAAACGTTTAGAAGTTTTCCGGGGTTCCATTATTTATTATTCGGAGAACGGAGAACAGTATAACAAAACTTGAGCATAAAAATATGCTATAAAGTTACAAAAAAAAAAAAAAAAAAACTCACCCAAAGCTAAACACGCTGCACTTTTTGATTCACTTTCAGTTGCTAATTAAAGATGCTGTTTGTTTGGCGAGTCTAGCTGACTAAGTGAACCAAAGGGAGTGCAGACTGCAGGGACTTTGAACTGTCTCCTAGAATATGTGTAATGTTTAGAAAAGTCGGCTGTAGAACAAAAATATACCGGCACAGCGCCGACATAGTGCGTTCTGGTTCAGTTTTTGACATTTTTTTTTTTCATATCTTGAGCCTTATGAACAAACAGAATGTATCTTCTAAAAGTTATATATAATTTTTTGGGTTCAACTTAGGTTATCTACTAACAATTTTAAGCAGTTTCGATAGAAAAAAAATTCCTTTTTTTTTTCAAATTATTTTTTGAAAATTTCCATTTTTAGCATATATTTTCCAACTTTGAGCCTCATGCGCGAACCGAAGTAGTCAACTTAGATTTTTTTATTTATTTTTCCCAAATTTTGGATACCAAACCACAACTTTTGAGAGGTAATGCGATTTCGAAAAAAAAAAAATCGATATTTTCGAAATTTGACATTGTAGGCGATTTTAGCCCAATTTAAGGCTGATGTGCAAACTAAAGATCGTATGTAAAAGCTATAAAATATTTTTTTAGATTAAAAATGCACAAAATATTTACAGCTTATGGTATTTGCATTACAAAAAGTTACAGTTTTTTTTTTCTTTTTTCTTTTTGAAAATTTCCATTTTTAACATATTTTTTCCAACTTTGAGCCTCATGCGCGAACCGAAGACGTCAACTTGGAATTTTTTTCTTATTTTTCCCAAGTTGTGGATACTAAACCACAACTTTTGAGAGGTAATGCGATTTCGAAATAAAAAAATCAATTTTTTCGACTCACCCTACTCCACAACACCCCCCTCCCCCTCACGTGCGCCTAAAAAAAGAGCTTGATTTGGTAACTTTATATTTTGCCTAATATGCCTTTATGCTTTATTTTGCCTTCCTTCTCATAATTTATTGATTCGTTGTTCTATATGTTCTTTAGAGCTCTTGTCTAGTTTCAGTGGCTCGCCCAGGACATTTTCCTGGGAGGAGATCGACATCGATGTCGTAGCACTATTCCTTCCGCTAAAATTAATATAAAAAACATCGATAAGAAAAACTGCAACAAATATATGTATATTTAAGAAAAGGGTTACTCTAGTGGTGGATAAGTTTCTTGGAAGATTTTTGTAGCAGCTGTATTTTCAGCGGAGTAATTTTCAATCATTACGGATTACGTAATTTCCAAAATTCAATGCCAAAAAAAGTCAGTGCGGTACCCTCCGTGGGTGCACCGCTGTGTGCAGTTTTTAATTCTTAAAAAAGCTTGAAACTAAAAAAATTGATAGTGGCCAGTGGCCAGTAAACCCAAAAAAGTAGTGGTCACTTTGAACTAAGTTCAAAAATTATTATCCCACTTCACTTCATTCGGCATGCAGTAGTATTACACTATGTACTTGCGTCTTAACTAAATTTCTATATATATATGTATATATGAAAGAAAAATGTTCAAAAAAAAAAAAAAAAAAAAAACTTTCAATTCTTTTCCGAAAAAAGAAAATTATTTATTTTAAAAGCCAAATAATAAGATATTATGTTATGTAAAAATAAGTTTAAAAAATATTTTATTTAATTTGCTGATTAATCATAAATTTTGTCATCTTTGACTATTTTTCAAACAAAGTGTCATTGCATTTTCCAGATGGAAATTATGTATTTAGATGTTTTGTGCAAGAAATAAGTCGATTTTCTCTCTAAGTTGATATTGATCGCCAGTGACAATGCTAATGGCCATTTTCTTTTTATAATCAGCACGTATATAATCATCAATATTTCATAATGATGCATTGGCAGTTTGTATTTTTGTATAGAGAAAAAGGTAGGTCGCTAGTTTTTTGACATTTTGTAGTCTCCAAAAAATAATTCTTAGTCGCCACTGGCGAGTGGCGACCGCTAGTCTCGACCTTTAATACTTAACATTATTATTTTGATCTATGGAAATAAAAAATCTACTCGGAACTCAATTAAGTGTCTAATATCTGTTAAAATCGTGGGTGGTTCTTAGCCAAACGAGAAATTTTTTATTCCCTTTAAATTTGCTTCCGTTTTGAATAAAAATATTGTCATTTATTCATCAGTTTATACTATTTTTACGTTTCAGCAGGATAGCACCGCTGATCCTCGAGGGTCCACGTACAACATTTTGGGACACTTTGATGTAGTTTATTATGGGACACGAGTGGGTTACCTCACATCACCAGTGCGAAAGAAATATCACTGTGCTAGGTAGTAAAAATGAAAGTATTTTTAATCACTTGAAAAGAAAGAAATTAAACAAACATCAAATAATTGCATTTCTTAAATTATAACTTTATCCTTGGTAATTGGGTATTGATAGTTGTATCATTAAAATTTCTTTTCCTTTGAAACAACCCTGGTATGGCTAATAAAGTCAAAAAAACATGACTATTCTTTATCAAAGTTTCGAATTCTTGCACATCATTTCAGTAAACAATGCGATAAAATCTGCTCTCACATCAGCTGAAAACCAACATTTTTAAGGTAAATTTTCAAAAATTTGCAAAGGAGGGACCTTTTGGACCTCGGTTCGTCCTGAAGAGTACCCCCCTCCCCGGAAAACTCTGGTTTGTTGCACCCCCAGAATTCACAGCCTAAATCCGCCTATGGGTTTAACCCATTAGATGGGCCCTTGAAGAGTTCTCTGTTTTTTCATCCATACCAGGAATCGAGCAATCCCTGGCTCAGTACCCTCAGAGGTATTTTGCAATGAGAGGGAGGACTTAGTGACCACGATTAGTCACTATCAGTGAACACGTTGGACCTTCGGCCGGCTGGGATCGATCCTCAGAAAAGGAACTAGCCGCCTTGGCAGCTGTATCGGCTGCATCATTTCTAGCAATGCCAACATGACCAAGTAACCAACAAAGAATTATTCTAAAATCGTTTTGCATTAGACTATGGAAAGTATATGGAGTGCTAAGAAGTGGACCCTACCTGATAATTTTCTTCACAACTTTGCCCTCCGAATCAAAGACCACCACTGGGGAGCCGACGTGATCAGAAGCCACGAAGAACTTATTCTGCGTCGTATCTTCAATGTACATCAGGTGGCCGTTCGTGTCGTAGAACAGGGACATCGTTATCCTGGAATTCGGAAGGTGGACGTGGGTTACCATCTTCAAGTCCTTCGGGTTCGCGTACAGGAATTGAGTGACGTTGCTCTCAGAGTTGCTCCAGGCGATCAACCTGTCCAGCGCATCGTAGGTGTATGTGATGTCGTAGAGTCCGGGGTGAAAGGCATTGATGAGCTGGGATTTCGCGTTGAAAGTCAATTTCTCATTTCCTCTGGACACTATGAATCCCCGAGAATCTACCACGTAAGGCACGTTGTCATTGTAGCCGACGAGCCGGTCCCCGTCGTCGTATCGCAGAGTAATTTGTCTTTCGCCATTCCAGTAAGAATTCATGTTGCCATTGACGTCGTACAAGTACCTATTGAATGGAACAAGAATACATCAAAAAGTGAGATAAATTTAGGTGTCATTAAAATCTCAAAATAAATATCAAAAAGCATAGGTCATTATAACAATATAATTGCTCTTATTTTCTTCTTTACAAATCCTTTTGTTTCTTCTACGTTGTTTCTTAGGTATAAAGCTATATGACACTCAAAGCTACTTACGTCTAAGGCCTCAATGTCAGTAACTATTAGTTCAAAACTAAGACCAGTAGGAAGTAATTTTGTAGTCATCACCTATAGCTTATTGTAATTAAAATGATCCCTGATTAGATTCAAAATATACTTATCAAATAAAATTCGCAAAGATCATTCCAAAGCGCTAAGGAAAGGGTATCCTGTAATATATAAACTTGTGTTTGTAATTTGCTAATGGCTTTATGTGCTAATAGTATATTTTTTTTAACTACTGACTACCTGACTAGTTATATTTGTTACGAGTCGAATCAAAAGTAATTAAAATTAAATTTCTTCCTGTGTACGATGTGCACTCAAAGCGTCCTTTTTGCGTCATTACAAGAGCATTTTAATTCTTATCAATTTGCTATGCATATAATTTATAACTTTTTGTAATTTTTTACGAGATTACGTTGATATATCAATATTGCTTTTCGCTAAGTAGCAAATCCAAATCGCATTTCTCTGTCAAAAGCCAAACAAAGGTACTCTGTAGTACTGAAAGGCACCTGGTACTTTGTTTGCCACAACAAATCTGATTTTTTAGTTGAAATTTGCACAGTAAGTTTTTACTTTGCAAGATTCATAAAAATAATTATCTTTTGAAATGATGCAATCAGGTTAAGATTTTTTATGAAAATCTACTATTATCTTTTCTACGAATATCTATTATCTTAAACTCTTTTTACCTGAATCTTCTTCTTCCCTGAACCTCTCCGAGGAAGCCATCCGGTGTGTAGGTGTACTCCACCGTTTCCGTTCCCACATCTTGCTCTGCCTTTGACTGCGTTTGGCGAATTCGACCCCTGTTGTCGTAATGAATCGACAAAGAGAACACTTCTCTGTTCCACAGAGTGACTGCCAGGAGGGAGATGAATCCGTAGGAGTCGTGGCCAATGGTCTTGCTGAAATGCCGCTGTTCGTCTTGGATGAACACGTTATGCACCTTGGGCCTGTGGACTAGGAACTGTTGCACTTGTTCAAGAGCTCCGGACTGTCCGGTGTACCGGTACCTGGCATCGGCGACGATTTTGCCGGCAGCTTCGATTTCGACGACCGTCACCTGGCCCTCGTACCGATATCTGTACTTGACGCTGTTCAGCTTGCTTTGAGCCGAAAACCGAAGCCTTTCTTCTCGGACTAAGACTCCATGGTACCTGAGAAATACGTAAGATTGATGATCAATGATGATATGGTATGATTATCAAGTGTACCAGTTAATACCAAACAGACTGTTTAAGCATCCAGAGACTGCAATTTCATCCGCACCCTCTTTTAAGCAACTGTCTCAGATAACAAAAATTAAGTTGGAGTTAAGTAAATTGAACGTTTATAGTCAAATGTTTAATTTTATTGTAATTGCATGCTTTTTCGTAGGAAAGAAGTCAGTAATGATGACTTGTTAAATTCTAAAAACGAAATCATTTGTTGCTTACCTTTCGTCTTGCCTAAATAACGTGATAATTCTAGATTTAAATATAATAGAAGCTTCCTATATCGAACAATTTTAAGGAAGAACGATTGATTTCTATGCATGATTAACTGACTCTAGTCTTTTATGTCATTACTTAAATTTAAAATGAAGATTTTTTTATTCAAAGAAATGTCTATTCATCAACTTTATTTTTGGGACCCATTGATTTCAATGTTACGTCATTCACAATATGCCAACTTTGCTGAAATCATACATATCAGCTGTTATTGTGCTTCAAATTCTTAACAAGTTAAATGTACAAATTTGCCATAAATTATTCTTTACACTTTATCTTTATAACAAAAAGAGATCGGAAATCAGCTGAAAATGTAACATTAGTCATTATGGTAATGACGCATCTATCTCCTGGCTTAACATACCTGAAATCGCTCCGCATTTCCAAGTCCACAAAGTTCTTCGTCCACGACCGCATGCGGGGCTTGTGCTCCAGGTAGGCGAAATCCGCCCTCTCGTTCCCGCAGAATTTCGTCTCGAGCCTCCCGCTCGAGTCGTAAGAGCAGATCACCCTCCCAATGCTATCGGGGTACATCTTGGCTATTAGCCGACCGTAATCGTTGAAGTGTATCAAGAACGGGTACTTTACTCCGGGGCCCAAGTACAGTAGCTTGTAGAAATCCAGGGAGGTTTGTACGACGACCTCGTGATTGTGGCGGTTGGGAGGGGGGGGGGAGGATGATGGTGTGTATTGTAATTTCGGCTGCTATTCGCAATCCAAATAAATTGTGGAAGGCCGAGTCTGACAAATCTGCTCAATAAACCAAATTATTTCGCCATAGGCGTCTAGTTAATGAAGCTTAACAATAAATTATGTTGGATACCGACAGAAGCATCGATTGGTGTATAGAAACCAGATGGTATTTTTCTTTTTCAATGAACGAAAGAGTTTCTAAGACTTATAATGCGGCTTAACTTCTTCTGTCTGGTATCTGAATCATTCCATTGTGATGACTAACGTAACGCTTTCAGCTGATTTTCAAACTCTTTTTACTACAAAGCTTAAGAATAAAAGCTAATTTATGAAGGAATTTGTGCAGTTAAGAAGCAAATGGTGGCATAAGTGTCATTTCTACCAAGAACTTGAAGCAAAATAACTGCTGATGAGTGTTTTTTCACCAAAAACGACATTTTGACTAAAGTATTATATTTGTTGCGAAAATGCCACTTTAGTCACTATGGAATGACGCATCTGGTTCAACATACCTGAACTCGCTCCGCATTTCCAAGTCCACCAAGTTCTTCGTCCACGACCGCATGAGGGTCTTGTGCTCCAGGTAGGCGAAGTCCGTCCTCTCGCTCCCGCAGAACTCCGTCTCGAGTCGCCCGCTCGCGTCGTAGGCGTAGACCACCCGCCCGCTGTTGTCCGGGTACATCTTGGCGAGCAGGCGGCCGCCGTCGTCGAAGCGCAGCACGAAGGGGTGCTTGACACCGGGCCCCAGGTACAGCAGCTTGTAGAAGCCCAGCGACGTCTGCACGGCCACCTCGTGCTTGTGGCCGTTGGGGGTGACGATGGTGTGCAGGCCGCCCGCAGTGTCGTACTGGAGGAGGTACCGGCTGCCGCTGGGCAGGATCAACTCGCTGGGCTGAGGGAGTGAGAGATTGTGTTACCGAAATGTATAAAAAAAAGTACTTTTTTTGCGCTGATCATTGTAATTTAGGAAGTTAAAGTAGTCAACTGGGTCTCACCATATCTACGACTTTCTTGTCGTATTTGTACATGATCCCGTTGGAGTCGGAGTGCCGGACTTCCACGAGGCGCCCCTGCATGTCGAAGTCGTAGCTTCTCGCGAGCTGCCCCCGCTCCCACCGGGTGAGCCTCCCGAACTGGTCGAACTCCACCCGGACGGGCGTGATGTTCTGCGGGGACTGCCACTGCACGGAGCGGGCCGCCACGTCGTACGTGGCCGTCACCAGGGGCACCTGGTGCCGGTCGTAGATGATCTCCGAGTTCTGCTCGCGGTCGAAGACCACGCTGAAGATGAGCTCGCCGTTGCGCTGCAAATGAAAATGTTTACTTAAGTAGCTGAAATATAGACACATACTTCTGCATTTATGAATACTCGTGAACTAAGGTTTTTTGTCACTTTTACTATATCAATGAACTTCAGAGAAGTTAAATTTAGTGCTCGAAACTATTTATCAATACATTTTAAACCCACAAGTTGAGACAAACATTAACCAGTCGTAATATTAAGGCTGGATCTGTTTTACCCTTTAATATCGACTTGGTACAAACACATACTTATCAAATTTATCTTAGTATTGCTTATCAAATGTATCTTAGTTTCATTTAGTGTTGAAACGCGTTTGTGTCCAATCCACCCAGCCAGTGATTCATCACAACCGCGACAAATGTACTCCGGTCTCACTTAATGCTGAAACACATATGCTCTACTCTACAGCCGTGGACCTACTAAAAGCGTAGATTTTATTAAAGTCGTAGTTAATGTTGGTGCACACATGTCCTACCCATAACCATTCACCTATTACAAGCACAGATTCGGCCAAATTTATCTTAGTCGTAGTTAAAGCAGGAAACACTGTTGAAATAGCAAACAAATCTAGTGTTTTGGAAAATGAATTTATTAATTTTTAATTCAGGTAGCTTATTTGAGGTATTGATATTTAATTCAGTTTTACGACTGAGACATTGTACCTAGTCAAAGGGTTAATGAAGCAATCTTCGCTAAAAGTTTGACTAGGAAAAGGCTTCTGAGCTAAATCTTTTATTCTGCTGTGCTGAAGTTAGCAACATAAAGATTGAATTTTGAACGCAATGTGCTTACTTTGAATTTCCTGCCAACGCGAGTGATCCGGCGGTTCCCGTCCTTGCCGTCGGCGTGGACGAAGTAGTGCCACTCCAGGTACTGGACGTTGTCGTCGCTGAAGGCCATCCGCATCCTAGACGGGACGGGAAACATCTCTCCAGAAACCGGACTCGAGCTGGACAGAACCGGGTTGGGAACGGTTTCGACATCCACTTTGCTCGAGTCCCTCTGGATGACCGACAAGCTGCCGTCCGGGTGCTGTGTGATTCGCTCTTCAGTGGAACCTGTAATTAAAAAAATGTGATGGATATGCACGAACGAAGAACGAAAGTTGAGACATTTCTTAAACATTTGATGCAAACTGGAAGTAATCTGTTTGTCTCGAAAATGTGTATATCTCAAAATGTACTGATTTTTCAGGATTGTGTATAGTTTAGCTTAAAAAATATTTATTTCCCTTTGAGTGATATTTAAACTATTCATTATCAGTGAGACAGCCATAATTTTAAGAAGTGAACCTACAGAAGTAAACCGTTTCTGTTTTTTTTTCTTCTTTTTTTGTTTTAATTTTAAATTTAAGCAGTATTTATTCTTTTCAAAAATCTCAAATGGTATCTGATCGTTACCATGGAATAGTTTTGATAAACCGAAGCGCTCAATCTTAAATAAGCATGAACTTGAAATAAATACGTAAGATGTCATTGATGAAGAAATGTTTACAATGTTCCCTCTCTGTAAAAAAAAAAAAATGTGCGTTATGATTGTCTTCAATTCATTCCCCTACTAAAAATGACCCATAGAGATCACTAGAAAAATCTCTTGATATCGGTAGAGTTCTATTGATATGAATTGATTTCTATAGATGTCTCTATTGGTATCGATAGAAGCTATTGATACCTGTAGCCTATTGATCATATCCGGAATGGATATCCATAGAAGCCCTATAGACATCAATAGAAATTTGGTCAGTAGGAAAGCATTTCAATGGATATCAAGAGAAGCTTTATAGATATCAATAGAAATCTGGTCAGTAGGATACTGATCCCAATGGATATCACTTAAAGCTTTAATTGATATCAATAGAAATCCGATAGGTTATACTAATTCCAACTGACATCTGTAGAAATGAAATCATTAAGTTTAAACTTAAGTAGTACGTCTCGGTAAAATTAGTGAGCTAGGAAAGTTATTAATAATAATAATTAAAAAAAAGCAGATGATTTTAAACTTTGTAAATAAAGATAACTATAACTTTAAAATAATTAAATTCGACTGAAATTTTAACTGATAAAATTTCTGACTTTTTAAAATATGATATTACAGATTTATAGATTATGCCAGTCATTTTTAGCCTACTTTCCCGTTAAAAATAAAAGAAAGACGAAAAAAGCATTAAAAGTAGCTTAATGCATTTAAAAAATATCGCCAAGTCCAAAAAATATCGCCAAGTTAAAAAAATAAAGAGGTAAAATGAATATCGAAAAATTAAAAATTTGAAAGTAGGGTATTGAGATGGGGAATTTGTGTGTCGGTCGGTCTGTCGGTCGGTCTGTCTGTCTGTCCCCCCCTAATAACTTTTGAATGAACATTCCGATTTGAACAAACTTTTTTTTGTTGGAAATATCTCGGCGAGTACAGCTCATTCCCATATTTGATTTTTTGATTTGAACAATTTTTGGTTCAACTTTGAACCGTTCAAACAACCGGTCCCGCGATACTAACTTTTGAATGAACAGTCCTAATTGAACAAACTTTCTTTTGTTCGAAAAATCTTTTCAAGGATACTTCATTCCCGTATCTACATTTTCGATTTGAACGATTTTTCGTTCAACATTGAACCGTTCAAACAAGCTCTCACCCCTAATAACTTTTGAGCGAACAGTCCGCTTTAAACAAACTTTTTTTTGTTCGAAAGATCTCGGCAAGGATACTTCATTACCGTATTTAAATTTTCAATGTGAACATTTTTTCGTTCAACATTGAACCGTTCAAGCAACGTTTCTCCACCTAATAACTTTTAAGTGAACCGTCTGAAATGAATAAACTTTTTTGTTCGAAAGATCTCGGAGGGACTCATTCCCATATTTCACTTTTCAATTTGAACCATTTTTCGTTCAATGATGAACCGTTCAGAAAAATTTTTAACATGAGTGCCTACTGGGAAATTTAAATTGAATGTTGATTCTGAACTTAAAGGCGGATTTCCTTCAAACTAACTTTGTAAGAAAACGGTTTTGATAAAAAATGTATGTTAAGTACTTTTCTGAAAAATCTTCTGTGAGGACTCTGATTCCGACTTCGACTCCGCAAACATGGCGAAATGCAGGCTCGGAAAAAAATGACTGACTGGGCAGAGGATTTTTTGTTTATTTATTCATTTTTTTGTTTAATTAATTATTATTATTTTTATTTATTTATTTATTTTTTTTTTTTGGCAGACGATATTTTTTTTTTTTTTTGATTACAAAAATTGTTCATTCACTAGAGCATTTTATTCTTTATTTATATTTAACAACTGGCAACGGATTAAAAATAAAATTCGAGACATTTTATTAACGAACGAGGTTTTTTTTCCTTCTTTGATAAAATGTGTTTGATGTTCTTTGTACTTTTATTTTATTCATTATTTTTTTTCATTTGAAAACGATTGTGAAATTTTTCTACGGAAGAACTATAACAGTTACGTTCTTTAAAAGGTGCGACACAACTTTATTTACTCGTTTATTTACTTTTTACGTGTTCATTTCATCTGATGAGAGGGGTACATTTTGCTTTTAGAAATCAGCTTTTAGTGCTATAAAGGTATGTTTGACATAATTTTCAGCTTCAGATATTCAAGAGAATATTGATTAGATGCTAGAATGCCGATGTCGATGTACGGGA
>JAXGGA010005132.1:0-80937 GCA_038373865.1 Uloborus plumipes
TTTTTCTACTGCTAGAAGGGAAGTCGATAGTTTCATTTTACACTAAATGCTGCACTTTCTTAAGGGTTCAAGGTATAACTGTGTGTTTCAGCTTAATTCTATTTGTTTCTGCGCAGGTGTAGGCAAACCTATTTTAATTTGTTTTAGGTTTATTGCTTAGTTTTTATAGACAGGAGGGTGAGGGATCTTTTTTTTTACAAATTGTAAGTCGGTTTCCAGCTTAAATTATGCTCTCTTCGTGGGAATAGGGACTTTGAGAGAGAATTGTCGTTATTCTCTTTCGGAATATTATTACACCACTGAAAACGCTTGGATCTTGAGTTAAAAAATGCGTGCTACACATTGTTAAATGAAAGGAAATGATTTTTTTTTTTAAATTTCAGGCGGGGAGAGATTTTCATTAATTTTAGAGATTTTATTCACAGTGAACTCTTACTTATGCGCCGGCCCAAGGGACCAACAGAAAAAGGTGCATAAGTGAGAGAGACGTATAAGTGAACAAGATTATTTAAAGGACTAAAAGGTAATATAGGCTCTAATGAGAGAATGAATAAGAATGTTTCGATAGAAAAGGGACATACACTGCGATGCAAAAGTTTAGACTAATGGCAAATATGTGAATAAAAAGAAAACTATTCAACGAAATGCCTTCAAATTTCTACTGCAGGTACACAATATGGTCCCAAATACGTGTCTGGAGTTCTTAAAACTATAACTGGAATCAAATTTTGGATATTGCAAAAGACATTTTTTTACATTGTTGCAAAAGTTTAGACAATAGTCAGATTTTATGCAAATATCCCTTGAAATGTGATTGGTGGAGGAAATGCGGGACTTTATTATTCATTTATACAGTGCAGAGATTGCTGAATAAATAATTAAAATCTCAAAAGCTCTGTAGTTCTCGTGTAAAGAAGATGAGAAAGTTTGGAAGCCGAAATTTGAAAATGAACCTACTTTATTAATTTTTTGTCTTTTAAATCGACTCTAGTATGGTAGTACGTTGTTTTTTACTTTGTGGAGAGCAAATTCAGACATGCGTATCGATCAAAAGACCAAGAAAAAATATATTTCTTAAAGATGAAGGAATTGAAAAAACGGCTCGAACTGACGATTTGCCCCTTAATCCTACAAAACTTCAACTTGGGTTAAAAACAGCACGTGACAGCATAAGTAGATGAACAACTGAATCGGAATGCATAAAAAAAAAACAAAGAATTGTGCTTGAGCCTTTTCGAGCAGAGTGTCCAAATAAGCCAGATTTTATTGATAAAAGCAGCACAGCATATAATCATTGGATATTTCTCAAGTCCCGCGAAAAGAATTATAATCCATCCAGGCCATCCCAATTTTAATAAATTTTATCAAAGAAAGTACCATTCATTTTTTAGTCACGATGATACATATGCTGCTTTTCCCATTAAAATCTGGCTTATTTGGGACACTCTGTCCGAAAAGGCTCAGGCACAATTCTTTGTTTTTTTTATGCATTCCGATTCAGGTGTTCATCTACTTATGCTGTCACGTGCTGTTTTTGACCCAAGTTGAAGTTTGGTATAGGAAAAAGGGGCGAATCGTCAGTCTGAGCCGTTTTTTCAATTCCTTCATCCTTAAGAAATATAATTTTTCTTGGACTTTTAGATCAATACGCATGTCTGAATTTGCTCTCCACAAAGTAAAAAACAATGTACTACCATACTAGTGCCGATTTAAAAGACAAAAAATTAATAAAGTAGGTTCATTTTCAAATTTCGGCTTCCAAACTTTCTCATCTTCTTTACCCGGGAACTAAACAGCTTTTGAGATTTTGATTATTTATTCAGCAATCTCTGCACTTTATAAATGAATAATACAGTCCCGCATTTCCTCCACCAATCACATTTCAAGGGATATTTGCATAAAATCTGACTATTGTCTTAAATTTTGCAACAATGTAAAAAATTGTGTTTTGTAATATCCAAAATTTGATTCCAGTTACAGTTTTACGAACTCCAGACACGTATTTGGGACCATATTGTGTACCTGCAGTAGAAATTAGAAAGCATTTCGTTGAATAGTTTTCTTTTTATTTACATATTTGCATTTTGTCTAAAATTTTGCATCGCAGTGTATTACTACGGTTTGGCAATTACTGTAGTGTAACTACGATGATAATGACAAAACAAAAATTGTAGCATAACTAATTACAAAATGTCCATTTTGAAACTATCCATAATAAATAATTGTCCCTCTCCGAATTCTAGTTCATGCGGAAAAAATGTCTTCCGTGAGTTGTAAAGGCGAAAGATTAAAGAGGAAAGTGAAAAAAAATTCTTATTTTTTAAAGAAAATAAATTATACTTTTGACATTTTACGAAAAATTCGGCGCATAAGTGAAATATTTATCTTTCGAGCGACGCATAAACGAATGATACTGTTATCATTTTGCTATGGAATGTGCTGGGACCATTTAAAATCGTCGTATAAGTGAAAAAAGCGCATAAATGAGGCAGGGTATAAGTGAGAGTTCACTAATTTCTTAGCACCAGAGACGCAGTTTGGGTACATCAAGTACTAAATAATATATTCATAAGCGCCACATGTTTAAAGAAAAAAAAAGGGCATCCGTTGGAATATACTCATCTACTGTTGCATAATAACCTCTTTCTATTTTCTTTTTCCAATTTGGATAAATAATTATATTTGATGATAATTTATGCAAAGTAATTTCGCATAATCGACAACTCTGCTGTTTTAATTAATAACATGAACATTAAAATTTTTAAAAAAGTAAATCTATTTCTTTCAAATCCCATTCCCAGTGCACGCATAACAAATAACGTGAAGCAAAGAGTTGAGAAAATAATCAAGCCCTCTTCATTTCTGATTAGCAAAATGGTTGAAAATATGAACGATAAATTCCTTTTCCTCCCATCATGAAACACTTTCAGGATGCTTCTTAAGAAATTATTTATTAAGAAACGCATCAAAAACATTTTTTGCAAACAAAATCGATCATTAGCTTCCAGTTGAGTTTGTTTCAATTGTGCCCTGCTAATCATCATTAAGATAACAACCGTGTTTTACCTGGCGCTCTTCCTTTGAGGCCGCGCGGAATCAATAACTTCCACTTTCATCTCGCGAAGTCGAGAGCGCCACCTGGGATGAAAAGAGGAAGACTTCCCCCTTGATCCGCGGTCACGTGCTTCATTAAAGTATGATAAGGGAGAGACAAAGCGAAAGTCGCACTTAACGATTCGTTCAGACAATGGTTATAGAGAGGGAGAAATGACATTAGTTAAATTACACAAATCGTGGATAAACGCTTTGCTGATATGACTCAATTCGTTCGTCAGAAAAATAACTTTCATAGATTTTTAAATAAGTCTTCCTGAGATAAAAATGTGCTAGAAACGTATCTCTTACCAAAAATAGCGATTTTAAATCAATCAGTATTTTTTTTTAAATTGTTCATTCATTTTTCTAGCTTGCGAGAAACGTATTTCCTTCTCATTTACCTTTTCTCTTTTCCTTTTAATTAGCCACAAATACTTATTTGTTAAAGATGTTTGAAAATGTTTTTTTTGTACGCTTTAAAAAATTTAATAGGGGCTATTCACACTACTAGGTATTAAAAATGAAAAATTTTCACCAAATTTGAATCATAAAATTGAAATAATGTCAGAAACGAATGATCGATGTTAAAAAATTTTGTATTTTCATTTTTGGCTGAACAGAGTTGCTTTCACAATTATTACGTTTAAATTAGACGACAGATTTCAGCCCGTCTTCTGAAGAAAACAAAAATGAGATTCCCCTGAAAATGATTGAATCCATCCAAATTCTGAAGCTGAAAATCTTCACTAGGATGGGTGTAGTTGGGCACTCGTAAGTCAGAGTCTGTGTCCAGTCTAGAGATGGGAATGGCCGGAGAAAATACGAAAGTTTGGCGGAAAAAACGGTTTTTATTTCGTTTTTTTCTGACGGGACTTATTTCTACTCTGGAAAAATTTGACATTCTTTGCACAAAATAATGTACTCAGAAACTTATATTCAAATGCTTTCTTTTTTTTTTAAATTTATTTTTAGTGTTCAATATCCCACATAAAAAAACACAGACATTGATTATGTAAGCTGTAATATCATTTTTAATTTCCTTGTGCGCCAAATTATTATGGGCTACTTTTTTCACTAAAATGTTTATGCATGCACATGGCAGTACCAATAACATCAATTTGTGAAAATATCTAACTTAAAAGCTTTCTGGTATCTTTAGAGTATGGGCAAATTTTATAACAGCACTATTGGAACAAAGGATTCCAATTTCTCACATTAAGATAAGTATTGAAAAAAACGGTAACAGTAACGTATTTTATATAGTGTATGGACTAGGGGTGCGACATCGAAGGCAAAACATCGATGTTTCAAGACATCGATGTGTCGAAATTAAGACATCGATGGCATTGATACATCGACCAAAAAACATCGATGTTTTCAAACATCGATGTTTCAAAACATCGATCTTTTTTTATAAAAATTACTTACACATTTGAATGTACAGTAATACAGTAGCTTCCCAATACATTGCGCCTCTTTATATCACTCAATTAGATTTATCTTTTGTCTCCTGAAAACATCAACCGTATGATATCGATGTCAGTTATAGAAAACTTTTTTAGTGAGATAGATACTGCAACTGTTGATTAACTATAACTTTTATTTATGTCATATTTTTTTGTCGAAATGTAAAACACCGTTATCGAAAAAAATTTCTAAAGCAAACGAAAAACAACGATGTTTAAAAATCGTTGACCGTAAATCATCGGTAGTAATTTAAAAAAAAACTATTTCAATACAATAGATATTGCAACTGTTAAAGATGAATCTTTTTTATTGCATATTTGTATTGCTTATTGCAGAAGCGTTAAACAAACATCGAAAGAAAAAAAAAACATCGAACGTGAAACAGTGATCATTAAAAGACATCGACCTTAAAATATCGATGGTAACTATCAAAACCGTCTTCTAACGAACGATATAACTTTTGGCCGCATATCTTAATGCTTTTTTTTTGCTGAAATATAAAACATTCACATAAAGAATAATAATGAAATAAATAAAAATAAAAAATATGGCGAAAGCAAATTAGGCATGTTTTAGAAACATCGAGAGCAAAACATCGATAATAATCATAGAAAATGTTTTTTATTGAGATTAATACTGAAACTTCTGATTAAGGATGAGAACTTCTTAATGCGTCTGCATATCGCATATTTTTATCAAGCTTTTTTTTATGGATTATAAAACATCGACATCGAAAAAAAACATCGAACCCAAACATCGATGTTGGGAAAACATCGACTCTCAAACATCGATGGTAAATACATCGATGTTTTAGCAAAAACATCGATGTTTCCAAAACATCGACATCGATGTCGCAGCCCTAGTATGGACCAAAGGTAACTGAAGCTCTGCCCAAATCATTAAACATTTCCCTCTAAGGATACCAGATGGCAAAATTTCTTCACTGTTTGAATTAAGGAGTATTATTTCTTATTAATAAAAAAAGGTATCGATAAAACTATAAAATTAGCGAATTTTGCGTAATAAACGATCCCAGAGGTAACTGAAGTCATTAACCTACATAAAAAAGCACTAACCCTGAGGTTACTATGTGGCAACTTCTTGGCCCTATTAGAACTAAGGATTTCTATTCCTCATTTTTTGAAAAAACGAAAAAAAGTATCGATTTTTGTTGTCAACGGCCCCAGAGGGAACTGAAAATATTAACTCAAATCAATAAAATTTTATTCATACTTAAAATACATAATGCAACTTTTCTGCACTATAGAAAATTTGATACTAAAAGTTTTTTCCAATACGATGCACCCATGCAGATTTAACCCATTAATGCCTAGCATCCCTTTTTAGGGACGGTCCAAAAAGTGTCTGAATTGACCGAAAATGAACATTTCAACCAAGTAATTGTGTTTAATTATTACTTTAGTATTGTTTTAATTCATTAACAGATTGTAGCACATAACCATTGTAAACTGCTTTGTAGCCGTGTAACCAGTATACAAAATATCTTTGGAAAAAAAAGTCAGGCATTAATGGGTTAAAATTCTCGTTACATGGCACCGCAAACATTTATAGGATTATTTCCTTCTCATTTCGATTTTAATTTCACTTTAATTCAAATAAAGTTTAAGTTTTTTTTTGCTTTTTTTGAACACGTGTTTTGAGTATAAATAACCTATTCTGTCTATAAATAACCTATGCACCGAGGAACAATATTTTTAAATCGTGCAAAACGTTTAAATACGGCAAAAATATTCTTTTTACAAAAAATTCGATTTTGCTGTATTCTTTTCAAAGTAAATTTTTATTCGTATAAAAACGACGTTTTCCTCTTTACTTCTTTTTATAGACACTGTTAAGATATTATTCTATTCTCCAACATTTCACTTTAAACACAATGAAACTGTTGCTTTAACAAATTTAAGCATTATGTAATTGAAAAGCTTTCTAAATAAAATTTGCATAAAATTTATGAACAATTTAATTAATAAACTTAGAACTAGTGTAACAGAAAATTACTATCTTTAATTTAATCAGGTAAAAGAACTCGTTTGAAAATTTGTAGCCTGATATCGCTTATTTAACAATCTTAGTTGCCCTTAATTTTATCAATATTAATTTCAATATAGAAATTTGATTGATAAAAAAAATGTGATTTTATCAATTTCACTTTATAATACAGGGTGTCCACTCCAATCGTGGACCAATAGCTAATTTCTAAACAGTTAGAGATAAGCATATAGTTTATTTAGGAAAAAATCTCCAAATTTTGAAAGGAATTTTGGGTCTATTCAATGTTTTTCAAAAAATCAAATTTTGAAAGAGTTACGAAATTTAAATTTTTATACAGCCCCCCAGTCCTATCAATCCTATTTAGTAAAACATTCTTGACACTATAACGTTTAAAACTAAAAAAAAATCGCTCTTCTACCACAAAAATTGACCGAGTTATGACGTTTTGAAAAATCAAGATTTTGAAGGATTTCGCATACGGTCCCTTATACGATCTCTCGATGACGTCATGAAACAATGCAAAATCTTGATTTTTCAAAACGTCATAACTCGGTCAATTTTTGTGGTAGAAGAGCGATTTTTTTTTAGTTTTAAACGTTACAGTGTCAAGAATGTTTTACTAAATATGATTGATAGGACTGGGGGGCTGTATAAAAATTTAAATTTCGTAACTCTTTCAAAATTTGATTTTTTGAAAAACATTGAATAGACCCAAAATTCCTTTCATAATTTTGAGATTTTTTCCTAAATAAACTATATGCTTATCTCTAACGGTTTAGAAATTAGCTATTGGTCCACGATTGGAGTGGACACCCTGTATAATCCAGTAGGCGATGTAGTTATGCATTGAGTCTTTATCAAGTGACTCAAAATGGTAAAATGTATTGTTTCACGGACCTAGCTCCAGTCTCTTTAGTACACTTCTTTCCAGTTAGTTAACTAGATCATTCAATTTAGGTTGAAACTTCTGTGAAAAAACGAGCCCATTTTCCAAAAAAATTTAGGTAGACAATGTCGTGGATAGTCATGATTTTTTGGTAATGAAAATGATGGCTGAGAAAAAAACAGAAATATGAAATGGAAATACCAAAATTCATTGAATTAAATATTGGAAAAATTTAGGAACCTAAATTTTTACTGCCAAAAAAGAAAAATAATGTTTCAATGATTATTTTATTTTAAAATACATTATTCATTCTTTATGTACTAGCAATTTTTAAAACAAATTTCTACTTTTTTTCAGTTTGAAAAAGGTAATTATCTTAACTTATTTACTTTGACCTACATTTCTCTACAAGATCCTATCTTCTTTTGATACAAATAACTTGATTTTTAACCATTTGAAGAATAGTTTCTATTACATAGGCAGTATTTGATAATTTTCAAACACAACCCACAAATCCTTTCGTCTCCTGCCTGCCATAATACCGAGATTCGATTGGGTATTAATAAGAAATACTACATCTATATTTTTGTTATTGGCAGTAAAAATGAATAATCATTACAGAAATTTTAATCATGAATTTCTTCCAGGAGAATTGAAAGAAAAGAGTTTCGCTTTACATTTCAGTACTAAAGAATATAGTCAGTAATTCAAAATAGCTTAACGAATGGAAAAAAAAAAAAATCATTTTATCTCTCAAGAGGAAAACATTTGTTTCCGGCGTATGGCAACAGCTAGGAACAGATAATCGAATTCCTAGTGAGCGAAGTTATATCATTCTGCGTTATGAACCGCTTTGCATGTGCTCTTTATAGATGGATATTTCTTTGTTTACATTTATGAAGAACGTGCTTCCTTAAACCAATTGTTTTCAGAAAGTGAAAATGACCATTTGGAGCATCTTCCAAGCAAATGAGCACTTGTCACGAATTTATGAGATGGTCTGATACTTTGTTTGGATTTTGAAAAGCTCCTAAAAAAGTTTTCCAGTTCATTATGCGCAATTTTCTTCATGAAAATCTTCCACAATAGCTGATTTGAAACGAGGCAGAATCTTTCAAAATGAATTAGTTAAACTAAAAGAAAATAGTAAAAAGGCTCCCGTTCAAAAAAGTTCTCGCTTGAAAAAAAAAGAAAAAAATCGGTTAAAATCTTGAATTAAATACGGTGATCTCTCACTTATACACCACCTCATTTATGCGCCATTTTCACTTATACGACGATTTTCAGTGGTCCCGGAACATTCCATAGTAAAATAATGATAATTTCATTCGTTTATGCGTCGCTCTAAAGATAAGTATTTCACTTATGTGCCGAATGTTTTGAAAAATGTAAACAATTTCATTTATTTTCTTAAAAAATGAGCATACTTCTTCACTTTCCTCTTTAATCCTTCGCTTTTATTGCGCACGGAAGGCATATTTTCCACATTAACTAGAGTTCGGAGAGGGACAATTATCTATTATGGATCGTTTTAAATGGAGCAGTTTGTGATTAGGTATGCTGCAATTCTTTTTTCTCCTTATCATTGTAGTTAGGTTACAGTAGTTGCCAAACCGTAGTAATGTGACCGCTTTCTATAGAAACATTCTTATTCATGCTCTCATTAGAACTTACGTTGCATTTTATACTTTTTAATAGGCTTGTTCACTTATACGTCTCTCTCACTTATGCGCCATTTTCTGTAGGTCCCTTGGGCCGGCGCATAAGTGAAAGTTCACTGTATACATATTATACTCTTCCCCCCATCTGAACCATTCTTTTTTTTCCCAGCGAAACAACTGAAATGCCAAAGTAAATAAATTCATTTTTTAATTTTACATGCATACAGCTTGTATGTGAATCAGTAATAAAAAAAGATTACTTTAAAATGCATGTTGGGTGATTTTAGCCATGTCTGATTGGCCTTTTTAATTTGAATGCTATTTTTTTTTGTTTTAGTTTATTACCAACAAAGAGTATCTATAGTGAAGTAATAACATACCTTTGTGCGATTGATGTAGAGAAAATTACAACGTTAAGGAAGCACAAATAAGCAGGGATACTGCAGACACGTGTTTCGGCGTTGCAAGGAAGGCCTTTTTCAATGCAAAAAAATTTTGAAGCTCAAATTTTTTTTTTGAGCTTTAAAATTCCCATTTTAACAACAGACATTCTCAAATCTGATTTTGTTTAAAATCTTCTATCAAACTAAGGCAGGGATTCAAGTGAAACAGGCGATCGCAAATTACAATCGCTACTGGAAATGAATTACATTAGAACGTTCATCGTGACGTCAGCGTGACGTTTGCCTATGAAAAACGAGCTAGATAAAACGTCACAGCCTACTTGGCGAATAAGAGGAGATCACTGACTGCTTGTGAGCTCTTATTGGCTCCACCCGTAGTGACGTCAGTGCCAAGTTAAGTTGATGATAATGTGATTCATTTCCAGTAGCGATTGCAATTCGAAGCGATTGCAATGGTGTTTCACTTGAATCCCTGCCTAATACTTCTGATTTTTCATACCAAGAATTTACCCTCTTATATCAAAAGGACTCAGACCATGCTTTGTTTTGCAATTTTTTTCTTACAAGCAACTACAATGCAAGTACAATGCAAGTTCGGTTTTTTTTTCATCATACACTTCAAAAGGTTCTAGTTTAAAACTGTAAAATTCGCAGTAATAAACTGCAAAACTAACAATTTTAGTTTATTACTGTAAAGCATCAATTTTACAGTTTATAACTCTACAATTTTACAGTTTATTACTACAAAATTAGCTGCATTATACGGTAAAACAATAGTATAATACTGACAGCAGAGGATCCAATTTAAAACTGTAAAATACAATGTAATAAACTAAAATTAGAAATTTACAGTTTACTACTCTAAAGTTAGCAATTTTACAGTTTATTGCCGTAAAATTTAGCTGTATTATACTGTAGAAACTACAGTATAATACTGGCAGAAGAGGTTCCAGTTTAAAACTGCTAAATGCACGGCATTAAACTGTAAAATTAGAAATATTACAGTTTATACGGTTTAGTACAGTAACAGTAGCCATTTTTACAGTTTATTACTTTAAAATTAGCTGTGTATTATACTGTAAAAACATTAATTTTTTACAGTGTATGGAACACCCCCTTTGCTTTGGAGCAGTGGTCGGAAGTAGCGCGCTACAAGTAGCGAAACTACTGTAGTAGCTACATTTTTTAGTAGTTTGTAGTGTAGTGCACTACTTTTTAAAAAAAGTAGAGTAGCGAGTAGCGCGATACAAAAAAGTAGTAGTTTGTAGCGATTTCTAGAAACTAGTTTAAATTAAATAAAAAAAAATAATAAATGAAAAAGAAAAGAAAACGAAGGAAGAAAACAAGGTGGTTCTTGTGGCGGATATTCGTAAAAATTGTAAAAAAATCTAAAAAGGACAAATTTTAGCAAAAAAAAAAGGAACAAAAAGGAAAAGTAACAAATAAATTCAAAGACAATTCCTATTTCTATTCCACATTCGAATGAGGTAATTTTTTAATCTAAACCACTTTTCGAATTTTTTCGGTCGATCCTTAAACGGTGTATTCTTTTTATTTATTTATTTTTTAAAAAGTAGCGAAGTAGCAACTACATTTCAAAAGTAGTGTAGCTCGCTACATTAAAAAAAAAGTAGTTGTAGCTGTAGTTAACTACATTTATAAGAAAGTAGTTGTAGTTGTAGTTCGCTACAAAATATATGTAGTTTTTCCAACCACTGCTTTGGAGTATACTCCACCACACTATTTAAGACTGGAAGGAGGACCTCCCGACCTCACAGCTTGTGGCTAACCTAGACGAACCTAACGTCAACTCTCAGGCAAATTGCCTGGGACGTGAAACTATGCAGTAGCTCTTGTCGTTCGAAATTTAAACATTGCACGGGTGAGTTACTTTCGCGTGTTTGAAGGAAAGCAGACGTAGCAGCTTTCCGTTTTGTGTCACAATTAATGAGACTTTGTATTCATTTCAGTGCTTTTCCGTCATGGCTGAAATTTATTATCTTAGCGTTACGCAAAGCTGAAAAGTCAAAAATCTTACGAAAACATTGAACACTTCCTGTAACAAAATGTTTAATGCAAGGAAATGCAGGAAAATTTCGCTGCAGCAACATACGAAGCAGGGGTGCCCTTAGGGGGGGGGGGGGGATTATGGCGCAAGTTGCGCCATCAAAAAAATTTTTTGGGGGAGAGGGGATTTTTTTAAACTAGTTTACTTCTTCATTTAAATAATAAAAAATTAATTTTTTTAATTAAATTATTTAATGAATTTTTTTCAATTTAAATCATTTATTAATTTATTTTTTTAATTTAAATTTTCTTTATTATGCTTCTTTTTATTTTATGTGTGTGCGTGTTTGGAATGTCTAGAAGGAAAAAGAAGCGGTTACATTCTGTGCATAATTAATACTTTTGAAATATTGATATAGAAAAAAATAATAATTATAACTTAAAAAAATAATTAAATAATATTTTTAAAAGTAAATACACAATATTTAAAAAATAAATAAAATAGAAAAGAGGTTTAAAAATACAAATAAAAAGCACAGGAGGGTTATGAAAAAAAAAGGGGGGGGGGGATTCGCACCATTGAGCTTGGAGGGGGGGGGATGGGCACCCCTGATAAGATGCATTGATAAATCCGATAATGCGATGCATTGATAAACAACGAAAATCAATATTTTATGCAGTTTCATATATCATTCTCTTGAATTCAAAATAAAATTTTTACTGGGTACAGAAAATTGTTAATGCACATACATTCAATTAATTAGTTGTTTTGTTTAAAACATACTTTGGGGTGCTCAGGGCTCTCTATGAAACTGGAGCTGGACTAATAAAGTTCTACTACATCGACATCGAACTAGTATCGATTTAATAAGTTTACTATTTTATCGGGCATTTACATATGATTTAGACATTTAGAGATACACTGACTACGATAATGAATCGCTGACTGTGCTTAGAAAGTGTTCGAGCAAAAAATGAACACACAGCAAAAAATAAACTGTAGTTTTTACAGTATAATACATGCAGCCGAGGTTCCAATTTATAACTGTAAAATGAAAAGAAAAGAACTAAAACTAGCAATTTTACAGTTAATTACTATACAAGTAGAAAATTTACAGTTTATCGGTAAAATTTAGCTGTATTATGCTGCAAAAACAATCGTATAACACTGACAGCAGAGGTTCCAATTTAAAACTGTAAAATGCATGGTAATAAGCTGAAAAATGAACAGTTTTACAGTTTATTACTGTAAAATCAGCAATTTTTATACAGTGAAACCTGTGTATAACGAGACTGTACATCAAGATAAACCTGCCTATTATGATATTTTGGTTTGGTCCCAGCCAACAGTTTGAGCTTTTTGCTCAAACTGTCTATAATGATAATCTGTCTGTAACAATATTTTTTCTCGGTCCCTTGAGTATCGTTATACACAGATTTCACTGTAGTTTGTTACTATAAAATTAGCTGTATTAGACCGTAAAAACAACATCAATTTTTTACGGTGTAGTCGATTCTCAATATTGGTAAACTGAGCTAACTAATGGTGCGTAAATAAATTCCTCACAATTATTAGTGGTTGCTGTTTTAGTACATTTTGTTTTTATCAACATTTGAATCTTATTTAACTGACGTGATATTCTAATCTATATCTATAAAAATGAGTGTATGTATACTTGTTCTCTATACAAATCCACAGCTTGCGTCAGATTTTCATCAAACTTGACACAGAGGTTCCTTGATGCCCTAGAATTCTCATAGGCGGGGTCTTGAAATTTTAAAAAATCTAAAAAGCTCAAATTTAAATTTTTTGTCAAAAAATGACCCTTTTATAGGAATCTAGCCTATTTATATTGTAATCGAGATAGGCCTTTTAGCATTCAAATTGATGAAATTTCAGATTTTTAAATATGAGTATTTTCCAACAATGATTACGATTAAAGTAATGAATTTTCAATTTAAGGCTCACCTATTTCCTTTTAGCATTGAAATAAGTAAAAAACAATCATAATTCATGTGGACTTTATAAAAAGAACCACGGATTTGAATTTCAAATTTGCAATGCGACGACAGTTGCGTCTGTAATGGAGATAAGCCTTCAGAACGAGAAATAGATTTATTTCTGCGTTATAATAATTTTTACTTTGTAGGTGGGAACAATTAATAGAGAAAAATTAATATTTTAAATTTGGCGGGTGAAATTGATGCAATTTTTTCACTTCCATGTGCTTGTATTTCATGCCTGTGGACGTGGCAAAGCAGAGACAACATTTATCTTTAATTTTCACCTTTTGATAAGACTATTTTTCTGTAAACGTTTAACTTTCGGTAATATTTTAGTTTTTTTCAAAGTTTGTACCTAAGAGAAATTGATGCAAATTATTTTATACCCATATGAATAGAACTCTTTCAAACTTTTTTTCCCTGAATGCTATGTTGTATTAATAAGAACCCGGGCAACGCCGGGTATTAAGCTAGTATTTTTATATTTGAAAATTCTGCATTTGTGCTACACTCCGAAAAGCTGAAAACTTGTACCCAAACTTCCGAAAAAAAAACACTTCACAGTAGCTTTTTAAAAATTTCAATGTAAGACCGCCAGTGTGGAACCAGGAGTTGCCGCATGGCGTGGGTTAAGAGATCAAAATCGAGGCATCTTTCAAAGGTCACTAAACCCTTTGAAGAGCAAGCAGTTAACTTTTTTGAAATATAATCAAAAACAAATGCTATGAATGGGTTTAAATGGCAATCCAGATAGATTTGACGGTCAAATCTTTTTTATTTAATTTCTTTCTCAGGAGGTGGTGTCCCCTTTTGACCGCCCCACCTAGGGCAGGAAAAAAACCGGATTTATTCATACAAAGATGAAGTTGTATTATTTTCAAAAAATATCATTGAATACCGCAGGAAAAATAAAGAAAATTGATTGACTGTTTTAAGGTGAATATCAGGAAAAGTGCCAATTTGACCATGGAAATTTTCAAATTTTGAAGATACTCAGAAAATTAAATTAATAGGGTATTTCAAATACACATTAGTAACAATGTTTTTTAAAAATTAGGGGCATGGTCAAGGTGAACATTTATCCCCCTTTTAAGGGGGTTGTCTTTGAGCGTTACCGACATGATGAGAATGCTACCGAGCTGACAAATATTACATATTTTACACTTAGTGCATAAACGTAATCACTTTCACTACCTTTTATGTTTAAAAATAAAATAATTATTACTTAGAATATAATAATATTTTCAGAGCCTGAACGCTTTTTTGTTTTATAAATAAAATTAGAGACTAATTAAAAGTTAGTTAAAGTCTAAATAAGTGCGACAAAGTTTGTTTCAAACAGATAAATAGGTTAATAGTTAAAAAATCAAAATATAATGAAATTCTTAACACAATCTTAAAAAACGAAATTAATTCAGGACAGTCAGAGTTTGGCGGGGGAGGGTGATTTTCACTAAATGTTCGTAAGTTTTCCATTTTAAAACAAAATTATATTTTTGGGTGCAGTAGTTACGAACGAAGGTCGGGATATTGATGTAAAAGAAAAGAGGGTGAAAAAAGCAATAATTTTATTTGAAAACTCAAATTTTGCGGAAAAATTCATGTTTTTGAAGCATTCAAAAAACAATGAATAAACTGCTAAAATGGGAAAATTTGGCAGGAAAAACGATGCACTTGAATCTATCTGTATCCTTTAAAACTCAACAAACTCATAACACGAAGAAAAAATTGCGAAAAAACATCGGTAACGCATGCATCAGTTTCGTAACAAATACCTTCTACTTCCGCGCTGCCGACATGACAAATTTCCCGCAATATGATAGCTGAACATCTCTAATTAAAGATTAGAAAATAAAAACACCTTATTATGTCCATGACAATAGGTTTCTTTTCCATTATGCAAAAATAAATTGAAAAATTACTTTATTTTGTGTCTTAATTTCCGCTGCCGACATGACACTTCATTTGGTAGAAACAGAAAAGTCAAGATTAAAAAAATCTTACCTGTAATTTAATGCAGCCGAAGTGAAAATTTCTATCGGAACTGAAACATCACATATTAGAGCTTCACCCAGCGTAATTTTTTGGCTCCAAAAAATGTTTTGTCTGATTTTATCATTCCGAAAGTTGGCTCACTCGTCATGTTATGAAAACTTGTGACAAGCAGAAATTGCTTTTTTTTATCGATCTAAATTCATTTTGTCTAAAACACAAGAGTTAATCGTCATAGATGAACATAAAACACGTTATTTCCTTTTGTATTTGTTTCTGCTTCGATGTTTTATAATCCACAGGATTTTTTTGAACTTTGCGATTCGAATGTGTGACGCGCTGCCGACATGACATTGAGGCAATAAAAAGAGTTCTATTGTCATAAATTAAAGTAAAACCTGAAATTTTTGTCATGGGTTCTATGTGCGACGCAGTTTACTGTATGGAAAAAAAAAATTTTTGGTTTTTATTTGGAAGTGCTTGAGAAATTCATTTGTGACTTAAATTAGCACTTTTCCTGATATTCACCCTTAACTACAACTACTTTTTTTTAAATGTAGCGGCTACAAACTACTTTTCAATTGTAGTCGCTACTTCGCTACTTTTTTAAAAAATACATACTTATCAAAAGCATACACCGTTTGAGGATTAGTTGAAAAAATTCGAAAAGTGGTTTAGATTAAAAAAATAATTTATTTGAACATGGAATATTATTAGGAATTGTCTATTATTGCTTCAATTTTTACGAATATTCGCCACAAGAAAGGATTCAAAAATTGAAAGATTGAAAGAATTTAACCTTCAATTTTTTTTAACTTTCTTGCCAAGGAATATTTAGGAACATGAAAATTATTTAAAGCAATATAAAAGTAATGATGCCAAATAAACCAATGACATCCAACAGAATAGAATGTATTTTGTCAAAATGATGTATCCAAGGATCAGCTCATATTTTGGTGCTTCTTACGTCTCATTGCGTCCGCTGCTGTACTCGTAGAAGATTTGCATTAGTCGGAGTCAATTAAACCTTGTTTTTTTCTTTAATTCTCTCTTTTTTATTTATTTTTTCATATTTTCATTATTTTTTTTAATTTAAAAGTAGTTTCCAGAAATCGCTACAAACTACTATCTTTTTGTATCACGCTACTCACTACTCTACTTTTTTTTAAAAGTAGTGCGCTACACTACAAACTACTAAAAAATGTAGTCACTTCATTAGTTTCGCTACATGTAGCGTGCTACTTCCGACCACTGCGCCATACAAATAGAATCCTCTCCTATTGCGACAGAGGTTAAAACACATAAACCATCCAGTCACAGATTAAAGAAAGTCATTTAAATTTTTGCATCATCACCACGTATTAAATCTTTATTTACCAACTGTCAACCCTATCACCTTTCTCACTATAAACAATGCATTCGATTAAGGACTTATCAATTAAAATGTCAAGTGTGTTTTTTTAGCTACGAAGGTTCAGCCTTTTAAGAATATTTCGTTGCTCTTTTTTAAGCAAACAACGTCATACCCACAGGGAGGTTAGCGAAAAATAAGTCAACACAATTTAAAGTCATTTAATCCAAACATATGTAAACAACAATTTTTTAATATCAAGTCATTCGAAGAGAAAAAAAAATAAAGCAACGAGGGAATGAAAGTTGAAAGTTATCATGAATTTATTTCTACACACAAAATTGCAAATGATAAAACTTGTCTTTGCAAAATATATTGAAAAGATTAATTGTTTAGTGCATATTTTTTTTATCAATAGTAATTAATTCTTTGGTATTCATATTTATTTAAATTAAGTTGTCCTATGAAAAGGAAAACTAGTTTTTGATTTTCACCGAGAATAAATGAGCAGTAATTCCTATACTTTTGTTACGAATTTCTTAATGAATAACATAAATGTGCAATATATTTTTTTCTTTTTTTCCCCCAGGTAAACTTTATACTAAAAGTTATTTTGCTTTTGAATAGAAACTTTTGTTTTTCATTTTCCTGCTGTATAAAATTTTAAAATTATTCAGTAGATCTCAAAGTAAAAAACACTTTTGAAAGAATCCACATAGGTGACAGTAAAAATTGACACAGAGTGAAAGAAAAGATTTTTGAGTTTGAACAGGAATGTAAGCGGCAATTCGATAACTACATCTTACAAGACTTTTGAACATATAAAAAAATTGCTCTAAATAAAATAATTTATTGGCACAAAGCACAGTTTGGCCGAAACGCTAAAAACCGAAGCTTCGGCTGTTGTACGTATTGAAGTTTTAGTATTGAATGCATAATAAATGCATACAGTCTGTTATACTTCATATGCTTTGATATTCTTAGCTTTACCAAGGCTACACTAGATAGCGTTTTATACAGGCTTCTTCATTACTCAAAACATCAATGGTAAAGATTTGCCCGCTAGAGAGCGCTGAACAAGGACCTCCCAAATGTTTGTTTACATTTATTAGCACGTTGTTTCTGCTGTAAAAAGTGATGTTTATCCTATCTTTTAGGGTTAAAAAATATTGATATAGTTAACTGAAGTGGAGTACAGAGTGAATTGATGCCGAAGGCCCTCTTAGTACTGCTTTTTAGGGGAAATAAATTCCCTTTTCAGGTAAAGTTGGTCGCAACTCATGATTCAGTCATACGACATTCATTCATTGTTTACTTTCTTCGAATTAGCAACATATAGCAATGGCGTTCAATTTTGACATCTCTGCATTAATAAAATATACGCTTTTCTTCGCAGCCGATAAATAAAAATGTAGCAATGAAATAATATTGTTCTATTTACTATTTTGTTTCATTATTGTTGCTCACACGATATTAATTGCTACGCAAAAGCTCAGATGTTCATTTTGATAGCGTTGACCCATCAGAGCGATAAATGGCGAATCTATTCGTAGAGACATTTCATTTTGATGCCCTAGAATGAAATGTAGAGTAATGAAGCGATAGTGTTCAACGGAAAGACGATTGACAACAAAACATATTAATTTCTTTAGTAAAAACGAAATGAGCATATATAATCGTTTGGTACTAAAGAGAATACAAGTACGAAAAAAAATAAACAAAACTACAATATTACGACGACCAACTGTAAAATTTTGTTTTCATTTACACAACATTAAAAGGTAATGTTCGTTTTATGTTAAATTTCACACATTGATAATATTTCGATAATTGGGAATCTGCTGTGGTTGCCAAATTTTTGGCGATAATATGTTTGCGAAGGAAGTATTTACCTCGCTCATAAATTGGACACAAAGATTTAACGCCAATAGTGAAAGATAAACAGACTTCCAATCACCGAAATCTTCCCTTTTTTGTTTCTAATTTCACACATACGTTTAATACTTGAAAGTAAAATAATGGGCCAACTGAAAAAAAGCTGCGAAATAATTATTAAATTATTCTTATTAAAAAACTCGCCAAATCAACTTCAAAAGTTCCATTAGCATGTAACATAATAAGTTTAATAAATATATCGAGCCATTATTATCATTGAAATTTAAATTAAAATGCAAAATAAGAGAAAAGAAGCAACCATGAAGACGATGCAAGCTTAAAATTTTAATCTTCGCTTAGGTGGTAAGAAAATAGATCGCCAAGTTAAAAAACGTACCTATAACTGAAACGTACATACTACCAAAGATCTCGGTTATTGAAATATTCTCAAAAGCTTTACCATTTTCCATTAAAACATTACATTTTTTACATTTTCCATTAAAATGTAAAAAAATCGCCAAATAAATTAATTTGACCATATAAACTCATCAAAAGTTTTGATGGAACTATCGTTCCAAAATCGCCATTTATCGCTCTGCGGTGCCAGTGTCGTTTCATAGTTAATTAATAATTAGATTCAATTAAAATGAAAAATAATTCGCTAACTAATTAAAATAAGCCGTTAAAATGCAGAATAAACTAACAAATCGAACGAGCTATTAAATAACGTTAAAATATACTAAAAGAGAATTGAATGCCAAATTGTAAAATGGTCGCCAACAAATTAACTTTTAATTTTGTCTTTTATTATTTGATTTGTAGAAATGTTAGTTACCATAAAATTCGATAGATGTCGCTGGAAAAGGACCTCCGTTTTTATCCCAAGGATTTTGATCAAATGAAGAAGCCTGTATAAAACGCTATCTAGTGTAGCCTTGGCTTTACACAACATTTATATCTTACTGTCTCATTTTTAATATGCTTTTATTAGTTTTACTTGTAGGTTTGTCTTTATGTAACTCTGAATAAAAGATAAAATTCACGTTCTTTACAAATATAAAAGTAATATATTTAATACCATTGTTAATACTAAAGGCTAAACTATATTACATGTTAATGTATTATAATTGTTTCAGTTATTTGTGTATAAAATTATGAATAAAAGATAAAATTCACGTTCCTTGCAAACATAAAAGTAATATATTTAATACTACTATTAATACTAAAGGCTAAACTATGTTTTAAAGCGTATTTTTTAGTTTTTTTTAACTACATTTTGATTATTTAATTAATTTCACTCATTTAAGCATTTATTTTTGATTTGTATTGGTAGTACCAGAACAGCATATATGCTTTTTTTAAATTGTAAATATGAAGCATGATTTGGAATATGAAAAGCATGTTTTCAACTTTCTTTATATATTTTTATATTTAGACAAAATATGTCAACCTGACAAATGTCCTCATATATGCGAGTTCACGTTTTGAGATACAAGCCTCTTCTTTAAAAGAGAAATTGCAACGTGAAATGTACAAAAATAACCTACATTTTGCAATAAAACAACGACTTTTCTTCCTTCTATCGTATGGAGTTTTTTTTTTTTTTTTTTGCTACTGCCCTAGAGATTCTATTTGGCCAGTTCTTCTACATAACCCTTGGTAACATATACTGCTCCCGAAGAGAGAAGTTTGCAATACACTTTAAAACATTCAGTAGAGATATTAATAACACATTTTTCAAAAAATGCATTTGACTGAATAAAGCAATATCATTTACTAAAAGGAGAATGAAAATTTTTACATTAAATACCGATTTTGCTTTACTAACGCTTCTGATCTTTTATTATATAATGATTTATTTTTACTAATACTAAACAAAGTCTATTCATAGTGAACAATCTGCAAAATCACCCAAAATAGAAATTATACTTATACACACTATAAAAATACGGTTTAATTTATCACAAAAAATACAGGAGTTTTTAGAACATAGAATTCATAACAAAATTAATTACATAATTTCGTAAATAAATAGCTGGAATTCTATCTGATGTGTTGAAAGTCACGTAAAATTGAAAAGAAGTACAGAAGATGGGGCTTTTTGCTCTCAAATGCATATGAAGACCTATATGTGCATAAAAATGCTTTTCAAGCTAAAAATATTACGCTTCAATGTTTGGAAGCACAAGTGAAAGCAAGCAGAATGTCAATATTTGGCTAGACTGTAGAATAGAGGCATTTCGGCGGCATATTGGATTTAAATCACTATAGGAAGCTAACGATTTCTTAGTTTGGTGACATTTTACAAAAGATGTTTTAAGCGATATCATTCTTGATTTTCCCATTTGAATGTACTTTTCGGAAGATGTAGAGCAGAAAGAAATGAAACAAGAAAAAGTGTTAAAAAGATGTAATTAAAAGAATGTAATAAAATAAAAGGAGATAAAAAGTTTCTATTAAAATGGCTATTAACCGAATAAACAAACTAATTAAGCCTTTAAAACATTATATGTTCTATTAATATATTAAATAAATCTCCAAAGCAAAACCAACCGTTAAATATCGTGAATATTTTCTTTAAAATGCGAAATATGCAGCAATAAAAACTTTATCAAAAGCTGAAATGCTCTGCCAAATAAATGTGTGAAGCTATTAAAAACATTTAAATTTTCATTAAAATGAAAACTTAAAGCTGAGAGTAAACATGTCGGTAATAGGAGCAATATGTTTTCTTCTTTATCGCCAAGTTAGAAAGCGAACAAGAAACCTAGTGCTAATACACTAGGTGGCCAAAAGTATCCGGACACTTTCAAAAATTCACATTTTTACATATAGCTGGAGAATTAAGTGATCAATTGTTCTTTAACTTTAGTCATACAAAATATAGGCTTCACCGAACATTTCCAAGTTGAAATTAAATTACCCTTGCATTTGGGGGACGATAAGAAGGGGGGTCGAAAGAATAACCGCTTTTTGACCATAACTCTTAGAAAATAGCTCGGAATAAGCTATGCATTTCAGTAATTAATTAGCATACTATGTATAATTACTATACAAATTCAAATGAACGCACCACTCTTACTTCCGAAGATATGAAACATTTTTTAAAAAACGGCAATTTTATTTGAAGGGTTTTTGCTCATAACACGCAGAGTTTTTGATCAAACCTTATCAAAACTTCAGGAAAGATGACAAAATACAAGAGAAAGAACATACTAAAACGGTTTTTAAAAATATTAAAAATCCGATGAGATATGAACGTTAAAAGGAAAAAAAATTTCACGGCGCATGCGCGAACGACAGAAATTTATAACTACAAAAATATTGTAGCCTGGTATATACTGCATCTTATAAAAAAAGTTCCAGTTGAATATCATGAAAATTGAAAAAGATATCAGCGGTCTAGTGAGCTGTATTTCATTCATTCGCAGACAATACATACATAGTGAGGGTCTGTCCACAAAGAGCTATTTTTAAAATAAAGGTTATTTCGTCATCGTTCAAAATCAACGTTTCAGGGGGTCTCCGGATACTTTTGGCCACCTACTTATAAGGTCTTTTTGACCGAATGGGCGAAATGTGACTTCTATGCCAAATATAAATTTTTAAACAGTATACAATTTAACATTGAAAAATATGCTCGATTGTCCTCACACTATTTGTGAACAACCCCTCTCCATTTATGAATTGACTGCAAATGAATGAATTACAGCTCACTAGATCGCTGATATCTTTTTCAATTTTCATGATATTCAACTGGAACTTTTTTTATAAGATGAAGTATAAATCAGAGTACAATATTTTTGTTGTTACAAATTTCTGTCGTTCGTGCATGCGCCGTGAAAAAATATTTCCTTTTAACGTTCATATCTCATCGGATTTTTAATATTTTTAAAAACCGTTTTAGTATGTTCTTTCTCTTGTATTTTGCCATCTTTCCTGAAGTTTTGATAAGGTTTGATCAAAAACTCTGCGTGTTATGAGCAAAAACCCTTCAAATAAAATTGCCGTTTTTTAAAAAATGTTTCATATCTTCGGAAGTAAGAGTGGTACGTTCATTTGAATTTGTACAGTAATTATACATAGTATGCTAATTAATTACTGAAATGCATAGCTTATTCCGTGCTATTTTCAAAGAGTTATGGTCAAAAAGCGGTTTTTCTTTCGACCCCCCTTCTTATCATCCCCCAAGTGCAAGGGTAATTTAATTTCAACTTGGAAATGTTCGGTGAAGAATATATTTTGTATGACTAAAGTTAAAGAACAATTGATCACTTATTTCTCGAGTTATATCTAAAAATTTAAATTTTTGAAAGTGTCCGGATACTTTTGGCCACCTAGTGTATATACGTATTCCACATTTTATCCCTATTTTTTTTCAGTATTATACATAAGAGAATTTACTCAGGTAATGATAGTTTTTCAAGGTAAGAAACAGATATGAGTAGTTATCTTTCGAACCTATTTTTCCTTATTTTATTAAGTTTAACTAAATTACCGTTCTTTAAAATTTAGACAAGTTTTTTTTTTTGACACTCATTCATTAAAAAGCGGATATAAGGGAGGAATATGGGAACGAGAGAAATAGTTAAGATTTTACTAATTTTAAAGTGTACAAATTGGAAACTAGTACTGAAAATAACTTACATAAGGAACGAATAATATATTTTGTAATACAACTTACACTAAAAAGTGATTTTAACAATTATTTCGTTCCTTAAAAGAAGTGGAAATATTTCCTTTCAGAAAACCACGAGGCAATGGGAAAAATAAAATATTTTCGTAAGGAAATGGTGTCTATTTGAATATAAAAAATAGTTTTCATCAAATGAATGTGTAAGTGAGCAAATAAATGAATTGATGAAACAATTGTTAAAAAAATCCATTAATTAATAAATTAATGTATGAGGGGAAAAATGAGTGAATGAAATAATGAATGCAAAAAAAAAAAAAAAACGAAGAAATACGTGAGTGATTTAATAAATTAAAGATTAAATAAACGAAATGAACTATTTCACTGTGTGCCATTCAGTTTGCCCTTTTTACGAATGACTGAATTACAATGAACATTTAAAATCAAAGCATGTCTAATATGAACTAAATAAGTACATATTTCACTAGAAGACATCAGTACTTCACACACTCCACGGTCCCCCCGTAGCTACCACAACTCGTGATTTAACCGGGATAGGACCCTGAAGAGCGCTCTGTTCTTTTTGACCCAGACCAAGGGTCGAGCAATCCCTTGGCCCAGCACCCCCACTGGTACCGTTTCACTTGGAGGACTTTGTGACCACGGCATTTTTAACGTCCCCCAGCCACCATCAATCAAGACGGTGGATCTTTGATCGGCTGGGATCGAACCCAGGTCCCTCCGAACACGAGCCCGACGCTTTACCGATCGGGCTACCATGGCCCATAGACGGCAGTACTGCCGTTCTAAGCACAAAAGTCGTATCTGAACTTTTTAACAAAATTGAGTTGTCGCCACCAGGTGGCTCTTTGTGACGTATTGTTTCCTAAATACAAAATTGCATGGTCATTTGAGAACGGGAAATATTTTTAAAAAATTCTGAAAAAGTTACATCTGAATCAAATATTATTCAACTTCGCAGAGATGGCCTATGACTCCACCTTTTTTCAGGATTGTCCATTTTTAGGAAGGGGTGATACGCAGATGAAAATTGAGGAATGGGATTCACAATTGATGGGGGAATTTGAATGGGTAGAAATTCTACCTATTTTAAAGAATGGACTCGTTTGCTCATTTGATTGACACCGGCCATCTCGTCGCGGTTGAATTATATTTAATACTAGCGGTACCCGCACTGCTTTGCCCGTGGTATAAAATTAAAAGTTCATTTGTAAAAAAATGATATAGCAGAAAAAAATACTCTATTTTAGTTATAATTCAACTATAATTCCTTCTAAGTATGATATAAAAATTTGGTATGGACCCTACACTACTTCCTTTCACGTGTAAATTTCTTAGTAGATGCCTTAAGTGCTAAAATAGTGCTTGAAGTGAGTAAGATAACAATTCAAACATTTGCATCCCTAGTTTGCCACGAAACAATGCAAAAAAATGTTTTACAATGATTAATCTCCTAAATATCGCCGATTTTAACATCATTCAGTAGATTTTTCGCAAAATATCGCCAATAGCGCCAAATTGAACCCAAAAAAATTTTTTTTTCGCTAAATTTATTGCCAACTTGGCGATATGTCGCCAAATTGGCGTCAAACACTTGGTGACCAAAAGCTTGGCGAGATATCGCCAAGTGGTCGCGCCAATTCATATCACTTTGGTCTGCATTGAAAGCCCTGATTACCCCATAAAAGGGGTAAATCACCATCTTGGGGACATTTGAATGCAACCCCAAAGATAGGTGCACAAAAATAAGCCAAAAGAAAAAATAAGAAAAATTTTGTTGCTCACAGAAACCAACAGAAATCTTACCAAAGTTTAAAAGAAGAAGAAAGTTTTCTTTCCTAACTTCAAAAACAAAATAATACATTTTCCGAAATGACATACTTTAGAAAGAACGTTGCAATATCGCAATAAGATAGAAGTAAATATACTGAAATAGAATTGAATGCCAAATTGTAAAAAAGTCGCCAAAAAAATAATTTTTAATATTGTCTTTCATTATTTATTAAATGCAATTATTGCTGCAAATTACAGTCCAACAATAAATAATCACATTGCAAAAGTATATTTGGAGCAATTTTTTCTTTTAAACTCAACTGATCCTAAAAATTTTAAGTATTAGTCATAGAAATTTCGTGCATTATTCTTCACAATGATAATAAAAACAATAAACATCGACAAAGATCAACCAGCAAGCGATAAATTAAAAGCTAAATTCGTTCACTCAAGCCATTTGCTGCAATTTATATTGAAATAAATTAATAATGAAGTAAAATATGTTTTGCAGACGATAAATTTAGAATGGTATCCTGTATTTTAAGGAAAGGACTCGATTTCTCATTTGATTGACAGGTGCCATCTTATCACGGTTTTTAATATTTCATTTGACTAATTTTAATAAGGCTTGGACTTTGAATTGTTACAAAAACAAATACATTTTTAAAATTATTAAGGGAAAAAGAACGAAATAAAAACGTAACCATGGTAACAACATGAAAAGTTGATTTCCGTTGATAAAATAATTCATTTCATCTCTATTTTCAAACAAATTTTATTCGCGAGCAAAGCCATTTTAGAATCGTTTGGCTTGCTTTACTGAAGGTAAGCCTTGAATTTCGGGATTCTAAAAACAATTGTTACAGCTCTCCTGATGATCGTAGAAACTTCGAAAAAACGTCATTTTGTGCAGAAAATTTCAAGCTTTCGAACGACATAAGACTTGAAAATGTGTATGGAATATTTCTTCCCTATTTTATCGAATTTCCTCTAAGAATTCGAATAGAAAAAGAACGAAATGGAATGTTCGAAAAATCGCTTCGAGGTGCAAAACTACATGCTACAAACTAATTTTGTGCCAAGTGGCATGAAAATCGACCGAACGGTTTTGGCGCTACGCGCGTGACAGACAGACAGAAAGAAAGAAAGAAAGAAGGACAGACAGAACCACTTTCAGCTTTATTATTAGTAGAGAGTAGAGATATAGAGATTTCATAAAACTTATCACTTTTCCAAAATGTCGCTAAACTTGCAAATATGGCACAGTTTCTTCCTTCTCTACCTATTTTAAGGAATAGACTCGTTTTCTCATTTGATTGACACCGGCTATTTCGTCGCGGTTGAATAATACATGGTGGCGCAAAACTATGAAGAGTTAAATCTCAGTTTGAGTTCGACTGCAGATGCCACTTTTGCGCTTAGCACGGCAGAGTAGATCCCAGTTAATACTTAAAGAAGTAATTGTAGGCACTTTTACAATTTCATAATAATAAAAAATATTTTTTATAAACCACGAAATTGTACAAAATATGTACGAAATTTTAGAATAACTTTTGTATTTTTTCGTTGATCCTTAGGGCGATTTATTTTTCGAACGGAATCAAATGTATGTTAATGTACTTACATATGACCGATAATGATTTATGCAAATAACAAAATCTGTTTTTAAAGGATTCATTTCGGAAAATATTCTCAAAAAGTGCGAAAAAAAAGTCATAGGGTGAGAACAGCGTTCAATTTTAGAAGTTTTGCATCGTCTCCATGGAAACCGTACGAAAGACAACAGTTTCACTCTTTTTACTTCCTTTTACGTAGTAAAGGAAGTATTGTGATCACGAAAAAAAAATCACTCAAATTTGAGTCTAAATTTTGATTTTGCTCACCCCCGAATGAAAATTCCTTAGCTTTTTTTGACCTGTCAGCACGTGCATATGTACCTACCAACATATAAACAGCCGAAAAATTTTTTTTCAACCACCCCCGAGTTAATTACGACGAGTTTTCTCGTGACGTCTGTATGTACGTGTGTGCGTATGTATGTGGGTCGCATAACTCAAAAACTATATGCCGTAGAAGCTTCTAGCTTGGTATGTAGGCTCTGAGGATGGTCTAGTTGTGCACCTCCTCTTGTGGTTGCATTTGAATGTTCCCAAGGGGGTGTTTTACCCCTTTTTTGGGGTAAATCAGTGTTAATTTCAATGCAGACTCAAGTGATATGAATTGGCGCCACCACTTGGCGATATGTCGCCAAGCTTTTGGTCGCCAAGTGTTTGACGCCAACTTGGCGACATATCGCCAACTTGGTGACAAATTTGGCGAAAAAATTATTTTTTGAATTTGGGTTCAACTTGGCGCTATTGGCGATATTTTGCGAAAAATTCACTGAATGATATTAAAATCAGCAATATTTAGAAAATTAACCATTGTAAAATATTTTTTGCATTGTTTCGTGGCAGATTAGGGAAGCAAATATTTGAATTGTTACCTTGCTCACTCCAAGCACCTTTTTTTAACACTTAAGGCAACTACTAAGAAATTAACACGTAAAAGGAAGTAGTGTGGGGTCCATACCAGATTTTTTTTTAATACACTGCTGTTGAGGCATTTTATTTATTTTATGTTTATCGAGTTAGGCTTACGCTTTTGTTTATATCCTCGTATCTCAGTTATTTCTCAACGTTTTCTAACAAATCTAGTGCTAAACAGTTTACTTTAGCAAGACCTGCCACCATGAGTATCCATTATACAAATACTTCAAAAAGTATTCTATTAACGTTGATAGAACAATAGTTTACGCACAAAACAATTTTAGTCGTTTGCATTTAACCATTGTTGTAAACACTAAGTGGGAAAAAAGTCCACAACGCCGTAACTATGACAACCATGCGGAAAAAGTGCAGAGTGGGAAATTAATATTTTTTTCCTCCGCCTCCCCTCGTTACACAGTTTATAGTTAGTAATATTGCTATGGGTGGGATTTTAATAGGTGGGACTGCAAACTGAAAATATTTTACCGTTATTTCACTTTGCACCACATTCCCCTATACTAGAAAATTCCTACTTAAAACTGATAGCTGGTACCAAACTGTCTATGCAATATTTACACACCGAAACAAATTTATCTTATCCAAAGTTGTAAAAGTATATACAGTTAACTCTCACTTATACGCCGCCTCATTTATGCGCCTTTTTCACTTATACGACGATTTTCAGTGGTCCCGGCTCCTTCCATAGAAAAATAATGATAATTTAATTCGTTTATGCGTCGCTCTAAAGATAAATATTTCACTTATGCGCCGAATGTTTCGTAAAATGCAAACAATTTAATATATTTTCCTAAAAAGTGAGCTTATTTCTTCACCTTCCTCTTTCATATTTCGCGTTTATTGCTCACAGAAGGCACTTTTTTGACATGAACTAGAGTTCGGAGAGGGACAATTTTCTATTACGGATCGTTTTAAAGGGACCAGTTTGTAATGAAGTATGTTGCAATTTTTGTTTTCTCCTTATCATTACAGTAGTTGCCAAGCCGTAGTAATATGACCATTTTCTGAAGAAACATTCTTATTCATGCTCTCATTAGAACTTATGTTGCATTTTACACTTTTAAACAGGCTTGTTCACTTATGCGCCTTTTTCTGTTAGTCCCTTGGGCCGGCGCATAAGTCAGAGTTCACTGTATAAAGAGTTTTGAAATGTCACTACTTACTTGCAATCAAATATTTGAATATCAAAGGGTTAGTACTGACCCAGAAACTACTTGTGCCACTAATGCACATTACTACGAAAGTAACTTTTCATAGCCCTTCCATTGTTATTTATTACTTAGAGCAATGTAATCTCTCCAAATACAAAGGCACACCATAAACTGCCTCAACTTAGCTACAAAACTAAATTATGAATGCAGTTTTCTTTAAGATATACTGAACCTCTAAATCGCTTAAACTATTTTTTTTTTACATTGAGCTCAGCAAAGGATACGCACATAGTAGAACAACCTACCTAATATGCAAATATCGTAAACCCCTCATTGCATAATGCATTAAATATCTTATCCTTTCCCAGAACTTATATTCCTGTGTTTCGTCATATTCCTACCCTTTTCCTCCGCAAAAGAAATTTCTGTTCACTTTCAACATCGTAACCAGCAGTGGGGTGAGCGTGGGGTGGGGGGGGGGGATAGTTACCATTTCTTATGGTGAAACACAAAATTGAAATATGTGATGCATTTAGTATTGTTTGCCTGCACGATATAACATTTATCATCGACCCGTATTGTCGTCTAACGTTGGTTCATATTGATACCTGTATGCAACTACGAATGATTCATTCATTTTCGAAACTCTATAATATCCAAATTTAATGCACGAAAAGCGATGATGCGTATATGAAAATAACTACAAATTCATCAAGATTTAAAATTGTGCTAACCAGGTGCCGAACGGATACCGTATTTTAAAATGGCGACAAATGAAGAAAGCCATCTTTTTCTCTTCCTCTTTCTTTTTTTTTACTACAATATGTACGAGATTCACCTGTTCTTGCAGTGCTTTGGAGTTAAATCAATGACCTGCTTAGATTAGACTCCCGCCGAAAAGCGTTAGAAGAGTTAACCCCTTTATGCCCATCGGGACTTAGAAGTTCGCTTTTGTTAATTTAGTATTATGAATCCCAAATGGCTGGAATCATGCCAGTACTTGAAAGTAGGAATGCACCGATATGCAAATTGGCCGATTATCGATTACCGATTAATCGGCTGTTGATAATCGGCCGATTAATCGGCTGAGCCGATTAATGATAAGGATAATTGTTTTTCTGCCACCAATTTACCATCACTGTTTTTTATCTCTTATACAATTCCAAGTTTAGAAATAATAAGTAATTTATTTCTGGGAGAAGATTTTTTTGCATTTTCCTAGTTTTCACAAAATAATTTCAATATTTTATCAAATTTCTTAGAACCAATTTTCATATTAGTGTCAATAATATTATTAACACATTGTTAGTTATGTTAATTGGAAATAAAAATTTATAAAAAAGGAGGGGTGGGGAGGTGTGTGAACACTCTAATTTAGGAGTACTTTTAATTCATATATTTTAGTAATCAGTAGCAATTTAATTCAATACTTTTATTCTTTGAAAATTAGAGGTTATCTGAAAGCACTGTGCTAAGGAGAAAACTATCGCCACATGAAAAATGTTGCATCATTGTCTATGTATATTTATTCAAAGTAGGAGAATTCATTAAAAAAAACTTTATATCAACTGTGAGGATTATTATTACTGTTAATAAAATTATTCATCATAGTTTCCTAGTGAAAGTATACTTTGAAGAATAATATCTGAAAAATATTTTTCAGCCGATTATTAATAATCGGCAAAGTGGCCGATTAATCGGTACTGCCGATTAATCGGTACTGCCGATTAATCGGTACTGCCGATTAATCGGTACTGCCGATTAATCGGTGCATCCCTACTTGAAAGTACACTCTTTCTACTTTGCTGAGAGGTTGACAGATGGTACCTTCAATCGGAAACAGTTTTCTTAGGACGGCGTAAGGCCTTAGACCCTACTGATTTTCAAAATTTTTATGCTCGGTATATATGTTGCTTAACCCATTAATGCCTAGCGTCCCTTTTTAGGGACTGTCCAAAAAAGGATCTGAATTTCCCCAAAATGAACATTTCAACCAAATAATAGTGTTCAATGAGTACCTTGGTATTGTTTCATTTCGTTATTAACAGATTGCAGCACATAACCATTGTAAAGTGTGTTCTGTAGCAGTTTTAATATGATCTTTATTAAAAATGACATCGTTCATAATCTCAAGAAAAAAAGCTAAGCTTTCAAAGCTATTCCTAGTTTCCCAGTTTATGTTCATTGCTGATTTTATTTTTTCTTATAAAATGTCTTTTTAAATATTATACACTAGGTGGCCAAAAGTATCCGGACACTTTCAAAAATTCACATTTTTACATATAGCTCGAGAAATAAGTGATCAATTGTTCTTTAACTTTAGTCATACAAAATATAGGCTTCACCGAACATTTCCAAGTTGAAATTAAATTACCCTTGCATTTGGGGGACGACAAGAAGGGGGGTTGAAAGAAAAACCGCTTTTTGACCATAACTCTTCGAAAATAGCTCGGAATAAGCTATAAATTTCAGTAATTAATTAGCATACTATGTATAACTACTGTACAAATTTTTATGAACGTACCACTCTTACTTCCGAAGATATGAAACATTTTTTAAAAAACGGCAATTTTATTTGAAGGGTTTTTGCTCATAACACGCAAAGTTTTTGATCAAACCTTATCAAAACATCAGGAAAAATGACAAAATACAAGAGAAAGAACATACTAAAACGGTAAATAAAAATATTAAAAATCCGATGAGATATGAACGTTAAAAGGAAATATTTTTTCACGGCGCATGCGCGAACGACAAAATTTATAACTACAAAAATATTGTACCCTGATTTATACTTCATCTTATAAAAAAAGTTTCAGTTGAATATCATGAAAATTGAAAAAGATATCAGCGATCTAGTGAGCTGTATTTCATTCATTCGCAGACAATACATAAAAAGTGAGGGTCTGTCCACAAAGAGCTATTTTTAAATTGAAGGTTATTGCGTCATCGTTCAAAATCAACGTTTCAGGGGTGTCCGGATACTATTGGCCACCTACGTATAAGGTCTTTTTGGCCGACTAGGCGAAATGTGACTTCTATGCCGAATATAAATTTTCAAACTGTATACAATTTAACATTGAAGAAAATGCTCAATTGTTACCACACTATTTGTGGAGAGCCCCTTGCCATTTATGTATTGTCTGCGAATGAATGAATTACAGCTCACTAGATCGCTGATATCTTTTTCAATTTTTACGATATTCAACTGAAACTTTTTTTATGAGATGCAGTATAAACCAGGCTACAATATTTTTGTAGTTATAAATTTCTGTCGTTCGCGCATGCGCCGTGAAAAATTATTTCCTTTTAACGTTCATATCTCATCGGATTTTTAATATTTTTATTTGCCGTTTTAGTATGTTTTTTCTCTTGTATTTTGTCATCTTTCTTGAAGTGTTGATAAGGTTTGATCAAAAACTCTGCGTGTTATGAGCAAAAATCCTTCAAATAAAATTGCCGTTTTTTAAAAAATGTTTCATATCTTCGGAAGTAAGAGTGATACGTTCAAAAAAAATTTGTACAGTAATTATACATAGTATGCTAATTAATTACTGAAATTTATAGCTTATTCCGAGCTATTTTCGAAGAGTTATGGTCAAAAAGCGCTTTTTCTTTCAACCCCCCTTCTTGTCGTTCCCAAAATGCAAGGGCAATTTAATTTAAACTTGGAAGTGTTCGGTGAAGCCTATATTTTGTATGACTAAAGTTAAGGAACAATTGATCCCTTATTTCTCGAGCTATATGTAAAAATGTGAATTTTTGAAAGTGTCCGGATACTTTTGGCCACCTAGTGTATCGTAGGCAGAAAATTTTTAGTAAAACAAGTATGAACCTCTAAAGTCTATCGTAACTTTTGAGGGACGATTTTTCCTTCCTTATTTTTTTTTTTTTTTTTTGCATAATATTTTTGTTATTATTTTTCCCGTCCATTAAACACTGTTTGTAACCAATACACAAAATATCTTTGAAAAAAAAACGTCAGGCATTAATGGCTTAATGTTATTTCAACCATAAAACCAACTAGCTGTCGTGGCCGTCACGAAACTTTCTTCTATATCTATCTTATGAATTCCGGTTACAAAATAAAATACGTACTCGCCCGAGTAGTTGGAGACAGCGCCAATTTCCCAATTATCGTAATAACCCTGCAAATGCAGAATCAATGAGCGAAATTGGAAATCATTGCAAAAGCCTTGTTTAGATAAATTGCAAACATTTTGTTTGTTAGTAAAAAGAAATTGGCAACAGTTAAAAATTTCAAATCATTGAAAGTTTTCAGCTGTTTTGATAATTAAATAGCGTGAAAGCGATTTTTTAATGAAGTAATTTTTCGCATTGTTGACTAAGCGCAAAAATCACCCCACCCTCCCCCTGGGGCGATTGGCGCCAAAATTTAATCGATGCTTGCTTCCATATTGGGTTAGTGTTATTCCAAATTTCATTCAAATCGCAGCAATATTTCCCGAGATACAGTAGGTGCAGTGACAAAATAAGCACTTTTGATTGCTCCACCCCCCTTTGAGATATTGACACACAAATTGAATCAGCACCTGTACTCAATAGGGTCTACCTATGGACTAATTTTCGTTTGATTCCGCCGGTTACTTCCTGAGATATAGCAGTCACCCCCGCGCAGAACACGTGCGATTGCTCCACCCCCCTTCAAGATATTGACAAACAAATTGAATCAGCACCTGTACTCAGTAGGGTCTACCTATGGACCAATTTTCGTTTGATTCCGCCGGTTACTTCCTGAGATATAGCAATCACCCCTGCGCAGAACACGTGCGATTGCTCCACCCCCCTTGGAGATATTGACAAACAAATTGAATCAGCACCTGTACTCAGTAGGGTCTATCTATGGACCAATTTTCGTTTGATTCCGCCAGTTACTTCCTGAGATATAGCAATCACCCCCGCGCAGAACACGTGCGATTGCTCCACCCCCCTTGGAGGAATTCGCTAAAAAAAGTCAGGTGCACCAGTTCACATGGTGGTACATATGTGAAAAAATTTTTGTTCGATTTCATTCAGTAGTTTTTGCTCTAGCGCGGCCACAAAAACTGGTCACACACATACAGACTCACACACACACAGACAGACAGACAGACAGACATTTTCTAAAAATGGTCGAAATGGACTCAGCGCACCTCAAAACGTGCAAATCCGTCAAAATTCGACATTCGAAAATTTTCACGAAACCAATACTTTCTTCTATATATTAGATATAGAAGAAAGTAAAAATGACACAGAAATTCATTGCTAAATAATTTCGGAATATAATGGGTTAAGTAGAGAAACTCGTCTTTTGTAGCGCAATGGTCGGTAATGGCCCTCATTGCCGCATGTAAACTGTCCTTGAGTTCTTCTAAAGCTTATCTTTTGAATTACTTTTGCTTTAAGCAATAGTTTAAAAAGATAGCAATCCTTTTTTCATACTTCAAAAATTTGACTTATCTTTATTATTGTTATCATATGATTGTTTTTTATTTTTATGTTTTGCAGAAAAGTAAGCCGCCAAAAGCAATTTCGTAAGCATAAGCAGGTTTTGACGTTTCTGATATCGAAACAGTTAACGAAAGTTCTTACATCCGTATTAGACGTCACTAACAAAAAAAGAATTTTTCAGATTTTAAAGGAAGGGAAAGACGAATTATGCGTCTGATTTCTTTCTGTGTTGCTGTAAAAATGAGAACATTGGTTTGAAATGTTATGTTCCTAAATGAACTTATTAAAACTTTAAATCAAAAATATTTCGAAGAATAAAAATAAAGAGTTATTATCAGAAATATATTCCAATTCCATTAATCGAAAATTTCCATTCATTAAGTAACCTGAACCGAAATAGAATATTCTTTTGTTATTTAAGAACATTTAGAACTCACTTTTTTCCGCTTTTCTTTTCTTCTTTCCCTTTTTTTAAAAGCAAAATGAAAAAAAAAAAATACTTCGAGGTTGCTCAACAAAAATTTAATCATCTTTAACGTCATTAAGGCAAAACGCTCTTTTCGAACACTATTCGAATTACATCTTTCTGCTTGGCTCGATTTGATGCCGTTTATTCGAATCCCATCAGCTGGCATAACTCAATCGATTTTGATGATTATTCATTCTTTTACTTTCACCTTTTTATTTTATCTCCAGAAAAATAACTCAGGAGAGAAAATTAAGCCGCGTTACCCCACCAACTATTCCCCGTGAAAATAAAAGTTTTAACCGGAGAATTTAAAGCGTGAATTAAAATGATGGTAATCACGAAAAATAGGAAATAGAAATTCAACTTTTATTTCCCAACACAAGTAATCTGATAAGTTTTTTTTTGAGGCGCATATTCTCTTAATTAGAAACGGACTCCGATGACAATGGTGTCTTCAGAGGTCCTTCACTCTAATCAACTTTAGGTGAGAGATTGAATTGTGTGCTTCAGAAATCGGATATTAAATTTTAACAGCATTTCAATCTCTTGAAAGATGCCCCCTCTCCCCCAAGATGATAATCGATTACCGACTGATAAAGAATATTAGAAAAAAATCAAATTATTATTTTTTGTAATATGATTTGGCTCAATTGAAGCAAAAAACGTTTTATTTTGAAATTCATTTTTCGAAATTATATAATATTCCTTTGGATTAAAATTGAACCGAATCTATACTAATGTTATAAAGAGAAAGAGTGGATGCTGTATGTGTATATGTGTGTGCAATCTCCGGAACCACCGCACCTATTTTGAATTTTTTTTCTCAATTTTAAAGAAACATTCTTATCGAGTGCCATTGGCTATAAATTATACAAGTTAATTGAGGAATGTAAATGATTTAGCGAATGTGTACAATAGGGTGGGCCGAAAAAGACTTTTTTTTTTTGTATTTCGATGATAGGTATTGCGGAAAAGATGCCATTGGAGGAGAAAATTGCACAGAAAAAAATAAAAATTTTTTGGTACATGTATACATGTATCTGTACTGATTTTTTAATTAATAATTTGTCTTCACCTCCTTGTCCATGTGTTTTATGCCCCCAATAGACACCTTTACCGCCTTACCAATTATCGAAAGTAAAAAAGTTAAAAAAAATAATAATTTGCAAAAAATCTCGAAAAACTGCATTTTTTAACAACTTCAACGCAATTGCTGCAGATAAAGAAGTTTAGCAAAAAATTTCAAAATTTTCTGTGCAATTTGCTCCTCCAATGGCATCTTTTCCGCAATACCTATCATCAAAATACAAAAAAAAAAAAAAAAAAAAAGTCGTTTTCGGCCCACCCTATTGTACACATTTCCTAAATCATTTACATGTCTTAATTCACTTATTTTCTTATTCATTCACTATTTTATTCACTTGTTTTTTTTTTCATCTATAAGTCAATTTATTTATTCACATACTTTATCATTATTTATTTATTCAATTTTTTTTAGTTATTTAGTAACTTTATGAAAAATGTTTTTAATCTTACTACTATTATATATGCGAAAGTTTGTATGGATGGATGGATGGATGTATGGATGGATGTATGGATGGATGTATGTTTGTTCCTCTTTCACGCAAAAACTACTGAATGGATTTTGATGAAACTTTTACCACAATGTAGCTTATACATCAGAATAACACATAGGCTATAATTTAAAACGATATTCAAAAAAGTTCGATCGGTAGCGCCTTTTTCATTCCAATTTAAGGTACATTATTTCTCATAAATCAAAAGGCATTGACCAAACTAATTCAGTATTTAGTGTATCATCTCAACTCCCTGTCGAAAGCTATAATTGCGGGCATCATTTCTTCTTTCCGTATTTAATGTTCAAGGCTTTTCTCAAGTCAAATCATGAAGGTTTTTTTTCCAGCTTCATGGGGAATATCCAGGCTTTTACCATGATTTGTATTTAAAACATTTTGTATAGTCTTAGTTGTACAAGTAAGAATATTTATCCTTAAGCAATGTGTTTCTTAATGTGCATTGCTGCGTGAAAATATTATTTCTTTAGAATAAATTGTATTCCTTTATTAGTAAATTGTTCACTGTATCAATTATTTTCACAAGTTTCGTAAATTTGTCGGTCCTGCTTAATCGGGTAACGAATAAACGAATAAAATATCCTGGAACTGGATATTTCCCATGCCATAGTCGCAATACTAAAGATTCCGTTTAATCGAATTCTCCGCTTAATCAAATAATATTTCTTGGATCCGACAGTATTCGTTTGAGCGGGACCGACAGTATATGTTTTAGAGTATCGGTAATGTAATTGCTTGAAGAGATTGGCAACTAATAAATGGATTGGGTTCATTATTTTCCAATTTAATGGAACTTTAAATACAACTTTACGGTATTTTTTAAAAAAATTTTGCGCTGACTGGGCGGGTACTTACAATCGGTCACTTAGAATCCAATCGAACAGGTATCTTGCCGAATTTGTTGCAAGAATATTATAATAACTATATATTGGTAATTTTTTCAACTGACGCCAGTTTTGGCGCCAAAGACTATGTAATAATACTTTACTTCTTACATGATATAACTAAAATAAAACGATTGTTGTCTGATATTTGTAGACTGCGCCAAAATCTTAATCATCGAGATAATACTCCCACAGTTGAAGAAAAGTTCAGGCTTTTTTTTTTTTTGGCCGATCCCGTACGTTGTCATTAAAAAAACTTTTAAAACTTATGTCAAAGCGTAAAGTAATCCGCATACGAAATTAATCAAACCCCAAAACTAAAATTACCAATAATTTGTGTTTTTCGCACAAATAATTGTCAAATGCTCCCTACAAATTTCGAAATCACTTAGGACAAAAACTTTTAGCGTCATTTCATGGTCAGCAATATTTTCTCAACATTAAATGACAATTTTTCTTTGACAAAAATTACTGACTTAATAATACTTAAGCATATTTTCATAAAGTAGGGAGGGGAGCAAAAGTATCCTAGGTATCCCAAAACAATTACCGCAAATTTAGCGACATTTTAAATCGTCAAAGCGGTACGTTTTGAGTTCTTTTAGTTTAGGAAAAAAAATCGATTATAAATTGGTTCTCAATATTTTCACTGGCCCAGGCAACGCCGGGTATTTTTGCTAGTAATTAAATACAATTGTTGCAACTTTGCCTCACGCAAATAAGAAAAAAAAAGTAAATTTTTTCAACTGTTTTTCGAAATTAAAAGCACCCCACTTTTTTAACCGACTTCAAAAAAGGAGGAGGTTCTCAATTCAAAGCGTATACTTTTTTTTTTTGTTTGTTCGCACATAGCATCTGATCTACTGAACCGATTTGGACGATTTTTGTTTTAATCGATAGGAGATGATGTAACTTAGGTACCATGTACTCATATGACGATATTTGTTCACTAGAAAAAAAGTTATGATCGAAAAACTAACATTTCATGTCATTTAAAACAATATGTGCTATCGTAAATCCTTACTGCAATGAGCGACCCGATGGTCAAGTGGCTAGCGCGTCAGGTTGAAGTTCCTGATGGAATGAGATCGAGTCCAGGTCTGCAAGGATTTTTTTGAACGGCTACATGTTTTTTTTTTTTTTTGAATGATTTTAATGATTGTAATGTCCTTATGCAGGTACATCCCCCCATGGGGATCTACCCCATATTTTTTTATAGTACAAAATGACAGTTTTGGTCGGATCTTTGTCAAAATTGGCAATGGGGTCCTTCGATGCTGTAGAATTTTCTTATGGATGTTTGCGCCATTTTTGGGAGCTTTGAATCGATTGTGGCAATAAATGGTTTTTGATTTGCGGCACTTATATTATTTTTTCAAAAATTATATACACAATCAATTATAAAATGTTAATTTTTGTACCTTTATAAAATTCTGTATTTTATACCTTGTATTTATGTCAAATTCAAGGTAAAATTAAAAGTCTAAAGTTCTGAAGATGATAAATATATGTTAAAAATTAAAGTAACTATTTTTTGTGATTTTCATATTGGTTGTGACCAAAAACATCATTACAAACAAATAAAATGTATCAAACACCATGAGTGTTGAGTCATTAGGCAAAATCTGCTGTGTAATGTTTTTTTGCACTGCGAGGGGGGGGGGTATGAACGACCATTAAAGTGACACAAATTTAAAAAAAATTAGGTTCTGATTTGTGGTGTTTGAAAAAAGCTAAAGAGTCCACTTTAGTTGAAAATTATTTTGCATGAAATGCAAAAACTTGCGCTAATTTTCCAAGTCTTACTCTAACCCCTTCCCCCTCGCACATAACATCTGATCTACTGAACCGATTTGGACGATTTTTTTTAATCGATAGGAGATGGTTAACTTAGGTACCATGTATTCATATGACGATATTTGTTCACTAGAAAAAAAGTTATGATCGAAAAACTAAAATGTCATGTTATTTAAAACAATATGTGCTATCGTAAATCCTTACTTCAATGAGCGACCCGATGGTCAAGTGGTTAAACGCGTCGGGTTGAAGTTCCTGATGGAATGAGATTGAGTCCAGGTCTGCAAGGATTTTTTTGAACAGCTGCATGGTTTTTTAACTATATTTTGATTATTTCAAGTGCATTTACACTAAAAAGAATGAAATAAAATATTTTTGGAAAAAAAAAATAGAACCGACTTCAGTTGAAAATTGCTCTAAAAAGTAAAAAATAATTTTTTTCTTTGAACACCATCGAAACTACTTTTAAACATAAGTTTTGAAGTCGGCGCAAAAACAATGTATAGAACCATACGCAACTACAATTCAACTATAAATATAAATTTTAATGGATTCATTTTATTGATTACCACACATTCGTGTAATGGTACAAATATTCTGCTTTTAATTTTCAATGGTTTCTCTGAAAAAATGTTGGCAAAATATGGTTAAATATCATTTTACCTATCGTTTTTGCGCCGACTTCAAAACTTATGTATAAAAGTAGTTTCGATGGTGTTCAAAGAAAAAAATTATTTTTTACTTTTTAGAGCAATTTTCAACTGAAGTCGGTTCTATTTTTTTTTTCCAAAAATATTTTATGTACCATTAAAGTTATTTTTTGGTCAGTTATTCTATTCCTAATGTTTTAAGCTGACTAAAATAATCTATATACATAAAAGACTACTTTTGAAAACGTATGTCCGTTGTAATCCTCCAAACTACTGGACCGAGTTTAACCATTTTTTCACCGTAGATAGCTGCAGTAACAGGGAGCAGGATAAGCTATAATTTATTTCTAAAAAGCTTAGTTTAAAAAAGTTATTATGAAAAACAGTTAATTTTATGTCATTTTCCCATTAAATGATTAAATTTTCAACCCATTGTTGAAAAAATTTGGTGCCATGCAGCAACAATATTGATTGTAATCATATTGAAAATTTTGAACCAAGGCTTCTCTGGAGTAAGTATGGAATTTATTGCCTTCTAAGGATTTTTATATTTATCTGAGCCAACAATCGCTAACGGGTGAAATAAAAAAAAATTGATTTTGGCAATAGTTAGAGAATAGAAAGTGTTTATAGTCAAAAAAATTTCTAAATTAGGTACATAAGATGTTTTCACCTCACCAATGTTGTCACGAGGATAGAAACTAATAATGGGACTTATTTAACGAGCAATATTTGGAAATGGTTAATTTCAGTGCGATTGATACTGTAAATATATATTTATTTTAATATACCAAGCTTATAACATTTCCTATTTACTCAAACATTATTTGTAGCTTGCTATTTTTTTTAGCTTGCATTATTTTTTTTATAGTTTATTCATAACATAGCCATTGTTTACAGAAGTAGCCATTATGTTTATAGATATGCACTTCAGTGTTGGGAAATTTATGAATGAGTTTCACTAAACCACCCTACACCCACAAAAACCCGGGCAGAGCCGGGTACCCGGCTAGTAGTTACATATAGCATATAGCTATGAGACATTCTCTCGCTGATGAAGATACTTTACTTTTTTTCACATTACTACAGAAGCGTATCTTCTTTGTTTTTTAAGCTATAATTAATTTGAAGTTATACATTTACTTACAGAAATTGAAACAATATTTCAGTTCAAGATTTATCACAAAATACATTACTATTATTTTTTTATGCAGTAATTTTCCGTTTCATCCAATTTCAAAAAGGTAAGCGATCTTAACTGCTTCCCGTTGCTCTACACTCCCCTGTTTGCCAAACGCCGTAGAAATAAAGTGAAGAAACGCAACAATAAATTTCACTTTTGCAGCGAACATCGATTTTTACAGTGTTTATTTTCCAGAAAATAGTCGCTCATCTATTATCTTCTCTTTTTTCTCTCCCTACAAGTGGAATCGTGTCGCCTCTCTTAAGATGTAATAGAAGACGACAGCTGTTGGAGAATTGGAGAGACAATGACCGATCGCGTTTTCTTTTCTTTTTCTCTTTGACCTCTTGCAGAGACGGGTCATTCCATAGAATGTGGGACATTCAAGTCATGTTTCAAAACAAATTTTTACACATAATTTTTATTAGATTTTGTCAAAAATATATTCAATTTTATTGGCAACAGTGTTTTTTTTTTTCAGATAACTTAAATTAATTACTAGGATAAAACGTAATATGGAAAGAGTTTTTGTGATGTGAAACCTGTGTTACCAACAATTTGTAACCTGAGTTACTGAGTGAATAATTAATGAAAAAAAAAACTCTATGTAGTTGTTTACATTCAAATGTAAGTTTTAAAGTAGCTTAGAATCTATATATTTATATACAATACTTTGTATCAATCAAAAATTTTAACAGGAGCAGAATTTTAAGTTCTTAGTGATTTAAGTAAGTCAGATGTTTATTTTGGGTAACCTGAGTTACCAAAAGAAATTAATTTATAGGTTAATAATTATTATATGTAAATATTAACATTTTGTATTTCCTAAATAAGTTAAAAGTAGTTTAAAATTTAAAAAAAAATCACTAATCTTTCAAAAAAAATTTTTTTTTCAAAAGAATAAGTGTAAAACCAGGCACAAGTGTATCAAATGTAACCTGAGTTACCATGGAATGACCCAGATGATCTTGCTGATCCAGTCCATACAAGAAATGGTTGCTTTTTAATACGCTTTTATTAGTTTCACATGTGGGTTTGTTTGTATGTATGTAACTCTGAATAAAAGATAAAATTCACGTTCTTTACAAAAGTAAAAATAATAGATTTAATACTATCTAATATCTTTAAACGAGCAATTCTTGTATATATATGGGTGAATATCAGGAAAAGTGCCAATGACCATGGAAATTTTCAATTTTTGAAGATACTCAGAAAAATAAATTAATAGGATATTTCAAATACACATTAGTAACAATATTTTTTAAAAATTAGGGGCATGGTCAAAGTGAATATTTACCCCCCTTTAAGGGGGGTTGTCTTTGAGCGTTACCGACATGATGATAATGCTGATCAAAGATCGACCAGCTGATCAAAGATCCAGTCTTCATAAATGGTGGCTGGGGGATGTTAAAAATGTTCGTGGTCATAAAATCCTTTAAGTGAAACGATACCTCAGGGGGATGCTGGGCCAAGGGTCTGCTCGGCCCTTGGGTCTGTTCAAAAATGAACAGAGCGCTCTTCAAGGCCCCATCCCGGTTAAACCACGAGTTGTGGTATGTACGGGGGGAACCTTGGAGTGTCAAGTGAAGTGAAAGTCAAAACCAACTGGACTAAATGCGTACTGAAGAACAGGGACTCTGCATATATTCTCATCAACCCCTCCCGCGCCTTCGGCGCCAAATGAAATGAAATTGGGTGTGATTTTACGGAGAGCATGGTTTAACCCTTTGACGCAGAATTTTTATCAACGTATTTTTCATACTTTGTTCATTACTCTGCATTAATTTACGGTAAAATAAGGGGAAAATATTATATTTAGCATTTTAATAATTTTCTGGTTATGTAATACAGCACAGAACAGTGGTGTCCCTTTCTGCGTAAAAAGTAAAATATTCATGGGAAATCGGTGTTTCGTTCAGTGGGACACCGGTGTCCCATTTTTGCTTCAACATGTTAAATAAGGTTGTGTTTTTTAAAACAAATTACGGCTGTTTTAAATGCGTAATTGCAACCAAAGGCTTAAAAATGCTTTTCAAGTTTATCTAAATAAGTACTTCGCATTTAAAAAAAAACACGAGTTTACAAAACTCTTTTTTTTTTTACCGAGTGGGCTCGGTCCCCAGATACTTAGTTAACTTAAAGGCTACATTATATTATAAGGTTGATGAATTATAAGCATTTCAGTTGTTTGTATGTAACTCTGAAAAAAGATAAAATTCACGTTTTTTGCAAACATAAAATAATATATTTAATACTTTTATTAATACTAAACTATATTACATGTTGATGTATTATAAACGCATGTAAACTTAGCGGATATTCAATAGTCTTGAAAATCAGAGGGAAATTTAGAGTATCATGAAATATTATGATAAACTCTAAAAGCTTCTTTTTTAGTTTTATAAAACTATATTTTAAAATCATTAAAGATGAATCTAACTCATTAGGACTTGCTTCGGTAAAATACACTTTACAATTATTTTAGGAACCTAAACTACACTTCGGTTTTGATTTTTTTCGTAAAAGATTAAGCAGCGAAAGAAACTAAAATGATTTTGGAGAATTTATAATTCTACGAAACATGGTTTTTACTTTATCAATGTTTTTTTTTCTGTACTTTATATTTCAAACTTATTTACTTGAAACAATACACTAGACCGTAAATAGTGCGAGCGCACTCCCTTGAAGTTTTAACCCATTAATGCCTAGCGTCCCTTTTTAGGGACGGTCCAAAAAGGGGTCTGAATTTCCTCAAAATGCACATTTCAACCAAATAATAGTGTTCAATGAGTACCTTGGTATTGTTTCAATTCGTTATTAACAGATTGCAGCATATAACCATTGTAAAGTGTGTTCTGTAGCAGTGTTAATACACTGCTCGACATTGAAAATGCAACACCAAGAAGGAGTGGTCAGAAATTCATGCAAATTTTACCGTAGACGCACGTCACTGAGTTATGCAAATGATATGAAATGCGCAGCTCTCCAACGCACGTGAAGTAAGATATAAGAGAATGAAGTTGAAAAGTGGGCTATGTTCATGTTGGTTTTTCTGCCAGACTAATTATCGGAGAAATTTGGTTTTTGTCTCGAAGGATACGTGTGATAGGAGGAAATGCCACGCCTTCCTCAACGAAGACACTTCCAGTATATAGACGACTTTACAAGGGGTATGGTGATCGGACTGAGAAGGGGAGGTTGGTCCATACGTCAAATTGCAGCTGATACCCACATGGATGCAAGCACTGTGCATCGGCTGTGTCGGAGATGGTTGGAAAGAGGAAATGTAGCCACATTGAGGGGTCCAGGTGCAGCCAGAGTGACGTCAGACCGCTTGGATCGACGGATTCACCGACAAGCTGTTGCGGACCCGCAAGTCACTTGTACGTCGATTCTGCAGCACGTGCAAGGTACCCTGGATGTTCCTGTGTCGACCAGAACCATTTCCCGTCGACTGGTTGCACGTGGCCTGCAATCACGGCGCCCGCTAAGAAGACTGCCATTGACCTCACAGCACAGACTCCAACGTTTGGAATGGTGCCGAACCAGAGCGACGTGGGTGGCAGAATGGCAAACCGTAGTGTTCTCAGATGAATCCCGCTTCTGTTTGTCCAGCGATAGTCATCGCATACGTGTGTGGCGTCGACGTGGAGAAAGATCGAATCCGGCAGTAACTGTGGAATGCCCCACAGCGCGACGACGTGGCATAATGGTTTGGGCCGATATTGCATACAATTCCGTATCACCTCTAGTTCGTATTCGGGGCACTATGACGGCCCAACGATATGTAGATAATGTACTGCGGCCGGTGGCAATCCCCTACCTTCAGGGTCTGCCAAATGCAATTTTTCAACAGGATAACGCCCGGCCTCACAGTGCTCGAATCAGCCAACATGCTCTACGAGGTGTACAGATGCTTTCCTGGCCACCATACTCTCCTGACTTGTCACCAATCGAACATGAGTGGGACGTGATTGAACGCCGTTTGCAGAACCTGTCACTGCCTCGTTCAGAGGACGAACTGTGGCAAATGGTTGAAAGGGAATGGAGTGCCATCCCTGAGGACACCATCCGCAGGCTTATTGACTCCATGCCTAGACGTGTTTCTTCGTGCATCGCTGTCCGCGGTGGTCCTACTTCTTACTGAGCCGACGCCGTCCTCGCTCTAAATTTTGCTTATTTATTTTGAAATAAATATCACTTATTGTTCCATGCTGTCTCTGTCTTCTTACCAAATTTCATCAATTTCTGACCATTCCTTCTTGGTGTTGCATTTTCAATGTCGAGCAGTGTATGATCTTTATCAAAAATCACATCGTTCACATCAATCTCAAGAAAAAAAGCTGAGTTTTCAAAGTTATTCCCAGCTTCTCAGTTTATGTTAATTGCTGATTTTATTTCTTCTTATAAAATGTCTTTTTAAATATTATATTGAAGGCAGAAAAAAATGTTATTAAAAAAAAGTATGTACCCTGTGGGGTCTATCGTAACTTTTAAGGGACAATTTTTCTTTCCTTAATAAAAAAATTATTCTACATAATGTTTTTTTTATTATTTTTCCTGTCCATTAAACACTTTGTAACCAGTATACAAAATATCTTTGGATAAAAAAATGTCAGGCATTGATGGGTTAATATATTTTTCTTTGTGTTCAGTAAGCAATAAGAGTTATTTTTGGTTGAATTTTACTGAAAAGTGTAATTAGATTTTGTAGCGCTATAAACTTAGTTGCTACGAATTTCGTAAATAGTTATTATTTCTGTGTTCTATTGTGATAATTTTTTGGTAATCTTGTAAAACATGGATATCATTCCATTAATTTCTCAAAATTACCGAATTTCCTGAAACTTACCGCGGCAGGTGGTGAGGTCAAAGTGGCCTGGAATAGCTGCAAGTACAATTTTAACTCTTGAAATCTTAGACATAATTCCTCTGTTATATTATTTATATTTTTTAAGTCTAAAGTAAAAAATAAATTAACAAGAAAAACACAGGTGCCAAAAGTAGGGATGCACCGATAAGCAAATTGGCCGATTACCGATTACCGATTAATCGGCTGTTGATAATCGGCCGATTAATCGGCTGAGCCGATTAATGGTAAGGATAATTGTTTTTCTACTACCAATTTTACCATTCCTGTTTTTTTATCTCTTATACAATTCCAAGTTTAGAAATAGTAAGTAATTTATTTCTGGGAGAAGATTTTTTTTTTCCATTTTCCTAGTTTTCACAAAATAATTTCAATATTTTATCAAATTTCTTAGAACCAATTTTCATATTTGTGTCAATAATATTATTAACATATTGTTAGTTACGTTAATTGGAAATAAAAATTTAAAAAAAAAGGAGGAGAGAGGGAGTGTGTGGTGAACACTCCAATTTAGGAGTGCTTTTAATTCATATATTTTAGTAATTAGTAGCAATTCAATTCAATACTTTTATTCTTTGAAAATTAGAGGTTATCTGAAATCACTGCGCTGAGAAAACTATTGCCACATGAAAAATGTTGCATCATTGTCTATGTATATTTATTCAAAGTAGGAGAATTAATTAAAAAAAAAACTTTATATCAACTGTGAGGATTATTATTACTGTTAATAAAATTATTCATCATAGTTTCCTAGTGAAAGTATACTTTAAAGAATAATATCTGAAAAATATTTTTCAGCCGATTAATCGGCCAGATTTTGCCGATTATTTATAATCGGCAAAGTGGCCGATTATGGCCGATTAATCGGTACTGCCGATTAATCGGTGCATCCCTAGCCAAAAGATCAGTTCAGAATAAGCTAATAGATAAGCACTGAAAATTTGAATATCATTTTATATTTTTAAAATTCTTGCACAGTTTTTAATATATCTCTTGTTAATTTATTTTTTATTTATGAGTGCCAGCTACTAGCGCAGCGTCAAACACTAGTGTGGATGTTAGCCATTCGTGGTTTTAACTGAAATGGGAAAAATTTCTCCTCTGCATTCAAATTTCAACATTCTTCTATTTACGATAACTTCTAACAGTTCTGTACTGTACGAAAGACATTAATATTAGATTTTTAATGAGTCTTTAAAAGCGTAATAACAAGTTGTATTTTTAAACACAACAGAAGCATCCAAGAATTTCAACGTCGAAACGGAAAAGGGGAGACAAAAATAACATCATTAACATTTACCCGAAGATTTGAAAAGATTTTCTTCATTATGAGGATTAAAAACAAACACCTGTTCCCAATTATAGAAAGATTACGGATTCGCGGCCTCTTGGGTAAAGTGTGGAGTTTCATGTGGAGGAGGGGGTCGTTATTTTGATTGTCTTGCTCATTTTGCTCTAAAAATAGAACATTCAAATTCAAACAAATACTAGATAAAAATTTAAACTGCTGCCATCATCATTAGAAATTATTTGGTTCTGCGTATGTTGTTCTTTCAAAACTACGGGAATTAATTATTTTTAGAATGTGTATGGCGACCTGCTTGTTAAATAGTCTGGATTATAACAAAAATAGCTGGGGAAAGTAAGTTTTTTATGTTATTTTTTTAAGACATCTACTTCCCCGCCCTCTTTACTTCATTTAACATAGTAGAGTACTGTAATTGCAAAAAAATAATTGTTGTTAATTGTGGGCCTAAAATTCTGTTTTACTTACCCCCGAATGAATGCTGAGTGTTTTTTTTTTTTTTTTTTAAAGATTGGTTGCATGTGAAGGGGGCCGTAATTAAGGGGTGCATTCTTAGGGTTAAAACCGAATCCCCGACATTTTTCAAAACTATTCAAATAATTGCTTTTCAGACACTTTTTTGCGGAAAAAATATATAAATATGCACGTAAGTATATCGTATCTATATACATAAAAGACTACTTTTGTATGCGTATGACCGGGTAAACTTCAAAACTACTGGACCGATTTTAACCATTTTTTCACCGTAGATAGCTGCAGTAACAGGGAGCAGGATAAGCTATAATTTATTTCTAAAAAGCTTAGTTTAAAAAAGTTATTATGGAAAATAGTAAATTTCATGTGATTTCCCCATTAAATGATTAAATTTTCAGTCCATTGTTGCAAAAATTTGGTTGCCTCACAACAACAATATTAATAGTAATTGTGATGAAAATGTGAACCAAGGCTTCTCTGGAGTAAGTATGAAATTTATTGCTTTCTTAGGATTTTTAGATTCATCTGTGCCAATAATCGCTAACGAGACTAAATAAAAAGATAATTGATTTTGGCAACAGTTAGAGAACAGAAAATGTTTATAGTCAAAAAATTTCTAAGTTAGGTACATAAGACGTTTTCACCAATGTAGTCACAAGGATATAAACTAATGATGGGACTTATTTTACGTGTAATGTTTGGAAATGCTTGACTTCAGTGCGATTGATTTTACAGGGTGCGACAGAGAAACTTGCTGATTTTAATTGGATGCTAATTAGCAAGGAGTGGGAAGAGTCTCATTTTAAAGAGAAGGTCCTGAAGTTTTGTTATCTCATAGTTTAGTTTTCGCCATGTGTTGGACAAAGGAGCAACGAGCGTTCGCCGCCGAATCTTACTTTTCAAATAATCTTTCGGTGGTCGCCACTCAACGTGCCTTCCGAACTCGGTTCAAAATTCAGCCCGTTGTTCCCATTCCTGGCTGGGAATCGACTGTTTTGTGGGTGAAAACATTCAGGGAAAGTGAGAGTGTGGCAAACAGAGGCCCAGGAGGTCAACGGAATTCCAGAACCCTAGAAAACGTCGAAAAAGTGAGGGAGTCGTTTTTGCGCTCTCCCAGGCGTTCGGCGCGTAAACATGCTGCTGCTTTGGGGATTTTTGATTGGACACTGAGACGAATTCTTCACAACGAACTCCAGTTTCATCCCTACAAACTTGCTGTGGTTCACCAGTTGAGTGATAACGTCTCCTTGAAAGGTGACGTACCGTGGCCGGCCTGCTCTTCGGATTTGACACTCTGTGACTATTTTTTATGGGGGTATCTCAAATCGATCGTTTACAACGACAAGCCCCGGACCCTGCAACGCCTGGAGAACAACATCCCATCAGTCGATATGCTCGAAAGAGTGCAACAAATCTAGGGTACATGAGTGCATCATTAACACGGGCCGTCATTCTTCCCGATGTAGTTTTTATATCTAACTAACAGGGCCCGACTAACTAAAAGTGAGGCCCAAGACAGACAATACTTTAGAGGCCCCCTTCTATGTTCTGCCTTTTTAAGTCAACAAAAAAATCTTAACTTTTCGCAGTGGTGGTACAAGCCACTTTTTTTTTTTTGGGGGGGGGGGGATCATTGCAAGTAGCTCTGCAAGGCCCTATGCAGCTGCACTGTATGCATTAAGTCTAGCTCTGATACTGCTTTTTTATATCCATTTCAGCTCAAGAGTTTTATAGCTAATTCTCAAGAAAGAAATATTTTTTACTTACATAAAATGAACAAAATAAGGGAAATGCTAATTTTTAGGTATCAAGAGACTTTTTATTTTTCAATTCATGAATCATTATTTTTTTCTTAAAAATACATAATTCTTTAATGCTGTGCATTAGTTTTTAGAAAATTAGGGGCCCCTTACGAAGATGAGGCCCTAGTCCCAGGCCTAGTTGGCCTGTGCCATAATCAGGCCCTGCTAACTAATATAACATTTCCGATTTACCTAAACATTATTTGTAGCTTGCATTTGTATTTAAGGTGTGTAATACAGTTTTTTAGTTTGTCCAGTCAGAGAAAATTACCATTGTTTACAGAAGTAGCCATTGTGTGTGTGTATAGATATGCACTTTAATGCTGAAAAATTCATGGACGAGTGTCACTAAAACACCATACCCGATCGAAACCCGGGCAGGGCCGGGTACCCGGCTAGTAACTCATAAACGGTGCCCAGTAGAAGATTGAAACTTTGCATGTAGGTTGCAGGGGCGGATACAAGGAAGGGACGATGGGGCGCTCGCCCTTCGCTTGAGGGACTCTTTTTCGACCTTGAAGTTCAAAAAATGCAGTTTTAGATGGTCTTCGATGATACTATGAGAAGTGGTTGGAATTCGGGGCTCTGATCTCGAATTTTTTCGAAATTGAAAACCGAAACAGTTGTAATAAACATGTGTTAACTAGGATATGTGGTAAAAAAGGGGGAGGGGGCTAGTAGAAAAAAAACAAACAATCGTCCATCCTTTGGAACATTTCTGGATCCGCCCTTGGTAAGTTCTGTACCTCAGAACCAGACTAACGTAAGTCTATTTTCGTCATTTTTCAGTAGAGGGGAAAAACGATGTATTCGACAATCGTTTTTCCCCTCTACCGAAAAATGACGAAAATGGACTTACGTTAGTCTGGTTCTGAGGTACAGAGTTGTGAGTGAGATCTAGCTGTTCATTTCTTATTTTGGTTACATTCGGTTAATCTAAAACCGCTATATAGACAGAAATACGCATCAGTTTTAGCTTGACCACTTTGAATCCAATTTATTTACTTTTTCTTTCAAATTTTCATTGTTGTGGAGCTAGGGTTACTGGAGGAAAGTTTCGGGACATTGGCAAAGCTTGCGAAATTTACTTGCCGCTTACTATTGGTCACACTGAAAAATTATCAAAACTCGATAACACGGCTGAAAATCAACCACTCAAATACTCGTTAGTTCCAACCAAAATGGTCAAACTTAAGATGATGAGTCGACTCTTCTATATAGTGGTCTTAGGTTGATCGAAAGGGGTCCTTTACACCTCTTTAAAACAAATCAGAGTTAATTTCAATGCAGAAAAAAGTGATTTTATAATTTTGCAACCTCTTTGCGTCTATCGCTAAAACTTTTGGTCGCCAAGTTTTCGTCACCAACGGCGACATATCGCGACAGATTTGGTGAGAAAATTGATTTTTTGAATGCTTCCAATTTTAGCGAATAATTCACTGAATGATGTTAAAATTGTGGATATTTAGAAAATGATTTGAGCCCTTAAAAAGAAATGCAGTGACTGCCACTTGCATAACTCACGTTAGTTTCAAACAGTTTTGGTTCAATAAAGCCGCTAACTTAAGAAAGCTAGATTTGAGTAAAAACCAAAAAGCAACGTTATAAAGCACAAATAAGTCAAGTTAAAAATCGGCAAACATGTTTCAAAGGCATAAAGCCTCCTTCTTCAGTACCGTATAAATCTCACCCGGAACTTTGGTTCGTTCCATTTCTTGCCTGGCACTGAAGAAGGAGGCTTTATGCCTTTGAAACATGTTTGCCGATTTTTAACTTGACTAATTTGTGCTTTTAGACGTTGCTTTTTGGTTTTTACTCATTTTCGCACAAAGTGAACTATTTTTAAAGCTAGATTTGTTCTGTTTTTGACGGTTGGTTTCAGTAAAGCAGCTGATTCAATTAACTACCGATTATTTCCCCCGTCGCTCAATGTACTTTTTCACTGCGCCCACTGTACAACAGAACTAATTCAACTTTCAGAGGTAACCTTCACAGATTAATTAGGTTTAACACAAAATTTGATGACATAGCGTTGGGTAAATTTTGCTGTTTTCTTTACGAGGTAGAACATAAGAAGAAAAAATAAATCGTGGGTTGTACCATTTTCGAGAGAATCACCATCGAACTGAATAGTCGTTCACTTTCCGCTGAGAAAAACGATTCTTCACAAAACGACTCAATAGTTCTCTATTCAGACGACAATCTTCGTGGGCCGGACAGTTCATTCATTAAGAACATTCGTTTGAACTGTTTACGCATTTGGAAATGAAAACTAATTCTCAACGTGTCTTTCCAAGCAAGAAAACTGCAGCATGTTTCGGGCACTTGAGACTGATGGTTCTTTGAAATGATCACTGCTCGGTGCTGTTTTCATCCACAGAAAAACAAATGCAGAATAAAGAGAATAGTATCGTATAACACGGGCAGTCTTTGGATTGTGGCTACGTCATCATTTTCAGGAAAGAGCAGGGTTTCGTTTGTTTTGTTTTTTTCCGCATAAATGTCCTCACAGTTTTCAAACACTTTCATTTCCCTCCAAGTTTAGATCCGAGCGGATGAATCCTAGTTTAAGGTTCGGCGATAAATTAATAAATCTGGTAACCATTAGATTTATGGTTTCTAATTTAGATTTATGGTTTTCTGGCAACCATTTATTAATTCTGCCCAGTCTGAAAAAAATCGCCAAACCCGGACTCTAAAGTAGGAATTTACCATCCGAGCAAATTTTATGCATTAAGGTTATGCTCATACTGCCATGCTAAGGCAGGAATTCAAGTGAAACATGGACGATCGCAACTCACCAATGCAATCGCAAATTCCCAAATTTGGATTCAAGTGAAACGAATTTACTTGAATTCGACTTAGAGTAGCGATTACAACTTGCGATCGCCTTGAAGCGATTGCAATGGTGTTTTACTTGAATTCGACTTAGAGTAGCGATTGCAACTTGCGATCGCCTCGAAGCTATTGCAATGGTATTTCACTTGAATTCGGCCCTAAGCACAAAAGTCGTATATGCACTTTTTAAAAAAATTGAGTTATCACCACCAGGTGGCTCTTTGTGACGTATTTTACCTACATACAAAATTATATGTTCATTTGAGGACGAGAAATATTTTAAAAAAAATTCTGAAAAAGTTTCATCGGAATCAAATACAGTTGATCCCGCTTATTAGAATATCGCTTAAAGGAATATGCCGCTTAATGTAATACGTTTTCAATGTACCAAACCATTCAGGGGTGCCCATCCCCCCTAAGCTCAATGTCGCAAATTCCCCCCCCCCAAAAAAAAAAATCACAACCCTCTTGTGCATTTTATTTTTATTTCCCCTCTTTTTTTTATTTTTATTTTTTCTTAATACTATTTATCTATTTTTTAAATATTTATTTATTTGTTTAAATTATAACTATTATTTTTTTAATATTAATTTTTTTTAAGGTTCGAACTATGCGCAGAATAGATTCGCTTTTTTTCCCTTCCAGGCATTTCAAGCTCGCACACATGCACACAAAATAAATAAAAAAATGAATAACTACATAAATAATATTAAAGAAATAATTTAAATTAAAAAAATAAATCAATAAATAAATTAAATAAAAAAATAATTAATTTAAATAGTTAAATTAGTTTTAAAAAATCCCCCCAAAAACTTTGATGGCGCAACTTGCGCCATAATCCCCCCCCCCCCTGTGGGCACCCCTGAAACCATTGAAATGCATTATTTTCATCCCGGATAATGGAGTATCCCGCTTATCAGAATATTTTTTCGTGGTAAAATGGCTATTCCATTAAGCGGGTTCGACTGTACGTGGTGGCACGAAACTTTAAAGAGTTATATCTCAGTTTGAGCGCGACTGAAGATACCACTTTTGCGCTTAGCACGGCAGTAATACCGATTTTGTCAAAGAGGTACCATGCAAAACATAATAACATACTTAAAAAATATTTTAAGCTTAAAAATTACGTAGAGCAAAATAGTTTGCCTCTCTGCTCATTGGTTTACTAGATCTGAAACGAACAAAATTGAAAAAAAAAGTAGTACCTGCATGGTAATAGATGCTTATTAAATATGGTATAGAAGCTCATTTATACATATACTAGAAAGAACCCAGTAGACGTTGTTCTGCCTAGATGTATATTTCGTCTCCACATGGTGTTTTGGATGTAAAAATCTTCTAAGCGTTGTTGAAAATAGGCATGAAAGATTTTAAATATTCTAAATCAAGCAAAGTTATCTGCTGATAAAGTTATTCAATTTTCAGAAAGTCTATTCAATATAAAAGTTCATTTTCCTTTTAACCTATAAAACTATGTTCTGTAGAGTTGGAAAACACAGATGTCCACTTCTTAAAGAGTTAATAAAGTCAGTTAGAAGGCTAAACTAAGCTTAACAACAATGGCGGACTTGTTGAAATTTTGCAATGTAAAGATGCAAATGATACTTAAACTTGACAGTACTTGAAGAAACTTCTTAAAACAGAAAAGTAACACATCCTTTTGAATAAGAAAAAAAGCATGGAGGAATGGTTGTACTTTAGTAATTTGATGGCATAAGCTATCGGGAAATACTCGTCCATACGCACAACCGTTTGAAAATTAAGTAACAACATATCTAATCCGAAGAAATGAGTTCCATAAATTTTGCACGTGTGGCACAATTTGAGTAAGCATGAATATATTATTCGCAAGGCTGAAAACAATTTTTAATGACATATTTGGTGCTCAATACCCACCATTCCGTACGTCGTTAATAATTTTTAACATTGCGGTTAATGACAAATATTACGGGCATGAAAAAGCAAACACCTTAAAAAATATAGTAGCATTTGAGTACTCTGTCATGCAATAATATGTTTGTCTGAGAAGGAAACATATTTAATCAGGTATTTATCATACACAAATAATTTTTTCTACTCTCGAAAACAAAAATAGTTGCGTAGCAACGCGCCTTGGAAAATTTTAATTATTGAAGGTTCTTGGCGCTATTTAAAAAGTCGCCAATTTGGTAGCTAATTTGGGATACCTTGGATAATTCTGAACCCCTATCCCTTCCATAAATAAAGAAACTTACGTATTATCACTTTTGTAAAAGAGAAATTGTCGCCAAATGTTGAGGTATTCTCTATGAAGCTGATTACTTTTTGGCAATCTGAAATCAATTTGAATATTATATTTGGCGCTAAATGTACACCATTCCGTAAGGCGTTAAAATAATTTCCAACATTGCGGTATATCATAGCAAATAGTATGGACATGAAAACGAACTATTGATTGGATGTTTGGCGAGAAAATATAGTAACATACTTTGATTGAAAACAGCAATGGGTATAAAGAACAAAATAGTGTTCGTCTGGAAAATAATGCATGACATCTAAGCCTCTACAAATCTAAAGGAGTTCCGAAATATGAAACTGAATCTCATTTGTTTTTAAAAAAGATTAATCTGTTAATCAAATACCTTTTTTATCCTTTATACTTGAGATAGTTATTGGGAAAATTTAAAAAAAGATTAATCTGTTAATCAAATACCTTTTTTATCCTTTATACTTGAGATAGTTATTGGGAAAACTTCCATTATTGAGGGCTCTTGGCGCGATTTAAAAGATCGCCAAATTTACGGTAGCAAGCAATTCCAACTATCTGCCAGAGAGTTGAGTTGATACACTAAATACTCGATTGGATTGATGAAAGCCTTCGAAAATGGAGTTTTAAATTGAAATTACAAAGACAGAATCAGGTCTAAAATTGAAATAAAAAAATAACTACCCATCGGATTTTGTTGAAACTGGTCTCTAAACCTTCCCAGTACCAAAAGGAACAAACGGCGAAAGTTTCAGCCAAATCTCCCGGGTAGTTTCTGAGATCTTAGGGAACACACACACACACACATTTACCAAAATTCATTTATATATATATATATATATATATATATATATATATATATATATATAGATAGACTAGCTGATATGCCCGGCGTCGCACGGGTTTAAATGCAACATGCCAAATCCAAGAAAATAAATATATGACTTTCAACTAAGCCCAGTAGAATCATATTTCTCAAAGGTATATTTTGTGACCATGCGGAAGATTAACTGGGTGTAAAGAAGAACGTGAAATCAAACTTAAATGCGTTATTTATTTTATATCCGTGTGATTTTCCAAAACATCATTTTCTATTTTCTAACTGTTGCCAAAATCGATTACCTTTTACCAGTAGTTGGAAAAACTACATTTCTTTTGTAGCGAACTACAACTATAAAAATACAAATAATATATACAAATAAATTGCATACACCGTTTGAGGATTGACCGGAAAAATTCGAAAAGTGGTTTACATTAATAAATTAACTCATTTGAATATGGAATAGAAATAGGAATTGTCTTTGAATTTATTTGTTACTTTTCCTTTTTGCTCCTTTTTTTTTGCTAAAATTTGTCCGGTTTAGATTTTTTTTTTATAATTTTTACGAATATTTTCCACAAGAGAGATTTCAACCTTCATTTTTTTCTTTAATTTCTTGCCAGGGAATATTTAGGAACATGAAAATTAAATGAAGGAAAAAAAAAATATGATACCAAATAAACCAATAACATCGAACAGATAGAATGCATTTCGTCAAAACGATGTATCTAAGATTAGCTCACAGTTTTATGGATCTAATTTGTCATATTGCATCCGCTTCTGTACTCGTACAAGATTTGCACTAGTCAGAGTCAATTAAACCTTTTTTCTTTCGCTTCGTTCTCTCTTTTTTTTTTTTTCATTTATTTACTATTATTTTTTTAAATTCAAAAGTAGTTTCCAGAAATCGCTACAAACTACTATTTTTTTGTATCGCGCTATTCACTACTCTACTTTTTAAAAAAAGTAGTGCGCTACACTACAAACTACTAAAAATTGTAGCTACTACAGTAGTTTCGCTACTTGTAGCGCGCTACTTCCGACCACTGATACATACAAAAGTAGTCATTTATGTACATAGATAAAAATATATAAATTAATTTATACGAATATTTTCTCTTTAGTAGTGACATGCAGTAAAAAATAGGCTCGAAGGAACATAATTCGCACAAATGCTGAATGGTAATTTTTTAAAGCCTTGTATTTTATTAACTAGTTAATGTGAAAAAAAAGTTAAACGGTCGAGCCCACTTATTAGAATATCGCTTAAAGGAATATACCGCTTAATGTAACGTAACGTTTTCAATGTACCAAACCATTGAAATGCATTATTTTCATCCCGGATAATGGAATATCCCGCTTATTAGAATATTTTTTCGTGGCAAAATGGCTATTCCATTAAGCGGGTTCGACAGTAGTTAAGTTTAAATAAAAATATTTTATTTTTAACGAAATTGAACTATTTTTCTCAAACGAAAGGTTTTTCTCAAACGAAATTGAGTAGCATAACTGAAATTAATTTCCAATAAAGTGCTAGCTTTCATTTTAATAGTACCTTCCTTCTGAAACGGTCTTTAAATTAATGTCTTCAACCTAATTTTAAACCATCGCCACTTCAGTTTTGAATTTGAGCACCACCTACCGGCCTTTAGCTAATACTAGCAGTACCCGCACGGCGATGCCCGTGCAACAAATGTAAAGGAAGTTAACTAAATAAAGTTTAATTCACTCTAACCCTCTAAAGTAAAATTATTATGTTTGATTCAAATGTGCTCCCCAACCTTTTGAATTTCACTAAAAGTCATATTAAAGTTTAAATCTATTCGCCAAATAAACGTTTCAATGGAACTTTTGAGATAACTGTAGTGGCAAGATTTTCGAAAACTCTCAACGAACACAGCAATTTTGCCCTTGAAGTTTAACATAATCCACCGATTTAACCGTAATTTCAATGTAAAATTGGTCGCCAAATTTAAATTTATTAACATAGGGAACCGATTGTGTCAGGTAGCTCAGCCTCAACCATTCTTCCATGATTTTAATATGAACATTAAAAATCAAGAAATATAATGTCTTTCGCACCATCTCTTTGAAGTGATTACAATCTATAACAGTAACCCTCAAATAAGCAAGATTTCCCTGGCTGGAAGGTTTGGTAAATTTCCAGATTGTTGCCAAACTTTACGACGCCAAATACGAAGAGTAACTTCATAGCGGTGTTACCGAAAATGTCAGAATGAAACTATTAAAAATTTAGGTTTGGCGGCATTATATACATATTTTAAACATGCAATAAAATACTTTTTAGACTGCAAACAACTACTGTTCCTTCACAGAGCGTTTTCTTTTTCTTTAATTTGGAGAAAGAAGTGTTTCACTGGCTGGGAGTGGGAGGTTTGGTAAATTATTGTGTTGCCAACTATTGTGTTGCCAAACTTTACCACGCCAAATACGAAGAGTAGCTGATAGCCATGGCTAATTTTTTAACAATAATAGTTCCATTCTGATATTTTTGGTAACACCAAATTTTGAGGAATTCAACTGAATAAATTTAAATTCCCTCTGACCCCTCTGAACTAAAATTATTATATCCTTTAGTTCAAATGCGCTCCATATTTTAAACTCCACTTAAAGTCATGTTAAAGTTTAAATCAATTCGCCAAATAAATCAAAAAGACAGAAAATTAAGAAAGAAATAAGAGATATTAAACATTCAAATTGAATAAATTTTCAAGGCTTAAATCTATACGCACAATTTTAATCACAAAGTAACTTCAGGGACAAAAGAGCAGCTGATCAGGAAAATGGACCAGTACTGCGTACATAGTTAAGCCTTGAAAATTGACTAAATTTGATTAATTAATATCTCCTGTCCTAATTAACGGACAGAAACGTGCTAAAACTTTTCTTTTTCAGAAAAAAAAACCCTTTCCAACGATATATAATGTTTTGGGGTGGGGGGAGGTTTTCCCCCCTCAATTATGGCGGATACACCAAAAATGAGACTAATTAATTAATTTAAAAATAACTAATTCGAAATTAAAAATTTGGGCTTCGAGGTGCACGAGGGCGGGGTACGTTCGAATTTTTGAGCCAAGTTTCAGGTCCGTAGGTGCTGTGGGGGCTTCTGGCCAACGGTTACAAACGAACAAACGAACAAACAAACAAACAAACAAACACCGTCATCTTTATATATATAGATTGTAATAATTAGATTAAAAAACTTGATGGCATAAGGATTAAAAAAAAGAATACTGTATGAATCTTAAACGGTTGCTTTTTTTAAATAAACATTTCTTCGCAGTACAAGACTGTATAAACAGCCTATACTTCTCACGAACAAGTAAGTGGTTATTATAGAGATCGCCTAAATCGCGAGCGAGTTTATGAAGTAAAATGATTACATCTTCGAGGTGAAGAACACAACCAGAAATGACAATCGAATCGAACATCTTGCATTTCCGAAGTCTCCTGGAAGCGACACTAATTAAAGAGATGCGGTCACAGTTACGGCGTGGCCCCGGGAGGCGGGAGGAAAAGTGTAATTTATTTATTGCGGGCGGCTTCATTGTTTTAACTCCATGAAAAGTGATGAAGCTTCAAATTTCTTCCGCCAGGAGGATGAAAGGAAACGAAATTTAATTTTCTCCTCAAAATCTTCTCCGTGTGCTTTTTAATATCGTTTCGCGGGACGGGGGATAAAAAAGTAAATGCATTATCGTTTCAATCGATTCGGTGTTCGGGAGGTGTGGATGGGAGTCAAACAAGAAATCGCAAGGTGCGTGAGACCTGGTGGCTTGCTTCAGGACGATTTCGTTTTCAAAGTTCGTTTCGAAAGTTCGAATATGTTAGTTGCAATTTTTAATATCTTGATTTTTTGAACCAACTGAAAATGGATCTAGGTCGTTAAATCAAATATTTATGATCAATAAATTTTGCTCACTTTGTTTGCACAAATGAAAAATTTTCACCTATTAACTTCCCTAGCAGCATCATCTCATCGGCCGATGCTCGGCCATTCATCGAAACCCGATGAAATTCTCATCGGCCGATGATCCAATATGTCTCATCGGCCAAGCAGAATCCGAGCAGCAAAATACGATGAGATTTGGAGCAATTTACGAGCAGAACAGTCCCGTGCCGAGAAATTTCATCGGGAAACTTGATCGGAAGGATATCGTTTTCCGATGGAATATAGCTCGGCTTATTCTCATCGGGAAAGTTGATTGGAAGGATATCGCTTTCCAATGAAAAGTAGCTCATCGAAAACCGTGCTCGGATACTGATCGGAACGATGTCATCGTGCGTTACAGGATCAGTTTACGAGGAGTTTGTTGATCGGCCGAGCAAAATCCGATGAGTTGATGCTACTTGGGTTGTACTTTATTCCTCAAATTTAAAACTTCAGCCTTTAACTTTCATATATTTGAATATTAGTAGCCATTATGTATCATAACATGAACTAACAACTTTAAGAAAAATGATGATTGCTACGCAGTGGCGTATATAGCGCCTCCGTAGCCCCGTAACTTTTTATCGCATGTGTCTATAAATCATTTTTTTCTGAAATGTAAAAACATCGACTTTGAAAAAAAAAGCAGTGAAAGCAAATCAGCGATGTTTAAAAAACATCGAGCTTAATACATCAATAGTAATCATAGAAAACATTTTTCAATGAGTTATTACTGCAACTACTGATTATCAAAAGTAAATTTTTCGATAAGTTTTTTGATAAAATATAATACGCCAATATCGAGGGGGAGAAACATCGATGGTCAAAAAATCTCCAAAACATCGACGATTTAACAAAAACATCATTATTTCCAAAACATTGACATCGATCTCGCGCCACTACTCAAGAGTAAAGGGAAAAAATCTGGATAAAAGGAAACCTGACTTCATTCACTAATAAACAATCATGAAAGCAATTTATTCATTCCCAGCTACTCACCAAGGTCTTCCAGGGGGGGGGGGGGCAAAGGGTAAAAACACAGTACAATATCACTAGAAAACAACAGAAACCACGCCCACTTATGTGTAAATACACTGATCTCTCAAAGTCAGAGGGGAGGGGGCAAATGAACCCCCCTGCCCCCCCTAAATGACGAGCCTGCTACTCACAGAGAGAACAATGTTGAAAAAACGCACAAAATTCTTCCTCTCAACTCATAAAAAGAAACGGAAAGGATCCAAACTTTTTTTTTGGCCCCAACTGATCCTACATCAATAAAATGTTTTTGCTGTTAGATACCAAATGTAAATGGCCATAAAGATATTATGTAATTATGAAATTCAAACTGTGCTTAGTCTTTCATTAACTGATTAGACTCTCTGAAACCATAAATAAACTTAAAATATTTAAACCAATTTCTGAATATATTTCGCAGTACTGTCGGCCCCGCTTAATCGAATACTGTCGGTTCCAAGAAATTTTATTCGATTAAGCGGGGAACATTTTTTTACCTTTCCATTTTAACAATTTTAGTCTCAAAACGTAGTAATAACAAAGAAATAGTTATACACTGAAGTGACAAAAGTCATGGGATACCTCTTAATATCGTGTCGGCCCTCCTTTTGCCCGGCGAAGTGCAACAACTCGACGTGGCATGGACTCAACAAGTCGTTGGAAGTCTTCTGCAGGAATATTGAGCCATGCTGTCTCGATAGACGTCCATAATTGTGAAAGCGTTGATGGGGCAGGATTTTGGGCACGAACAGACCTCTCGATGGTGTCCCATAAATGCTCAATAGGATTCATGTCGGGCGATCTAGGTGGCCAAATCATTCGTTGGAATTGTCCAGAATTTTCTTCAAACCAATTGCGAACAGTTGTGGTCCGGTGACATGGCGCATTGTCATCCATAAAAATCCCATCGTTGTTTGGGTACATGAAGTCCATGAATGGCTGCAAGTGATCTCCAAGTAGCTGCACATAAGCATTTCCAGTCAATGTTCGGTCCAGTCGCACTAGAGGACCAAGTCCATGCCATGAAAAAACAGCCCACACCATTACGGAGCCACCACCAGCTTGAACAGTGCCTTGCTGACAGTTTGGGTCCATGGCTTCGTGGGGTCTGCGCCACACTCGAACCCTACCATCGGCTCTTATCAGCTGAAATCGTGACTCATCGGACCAGGCCACGGTTTTCCATTCATCTAGGGACCAACCGATATGCTCACGTGCCCACGAGAGTCGCTGCAAGCGATGTCGTTCTGTCAGTAAAGGCACTCGAGTCGGTCTTCTGCTGGAATAACCCAAGAAATCCAAATTTCTCCGCACAGTTCTAGCAGACACGTCCATTGTACGTCCCACATTGATTTCTACGGTGATTTGACGCAGTGTTGCTTGTCTGTTAGAATTTACGACTCTTTGCAGACGTCGCCGGTCTCGATCTTTAAGTGCAGGCGGTCGACCACTGCGCTGTCCATGGTGGGATGTTATGCCTGAAATTTCATACTCTCGGCACACTCTTGACACAGTGGATCTGGGAATGTTGAATTCTCTAACGATTTCCGAAATGGCATGACCCATGCGTCTAGCTCCAACTAACATTCCGCGTTCAAAGTCTGTTAATTCACGTCGTGCGGTCATCATCACGTTAAAACCTCTTCACATGAATAACTTGAACAGAAATGAAAGCTCTGTAAAAGCACTGCGCATTTATACCTGTTCTATGCGATGCTACTGCCATCTGAAAATTTGCATATTGCTATCCCATGACTTTTGTCACTTCAGTGTATAAAGGAAATAATTAATGTTATTGGTAAAAAGATTTTGAAATAAGAAAAGTTAACAACAAAATAGTATAATAATTGAGCATAAATATTGTACGGTCATATGAAAATCATAAAAAAGTAACTTACAACTTAGGCTACAAAAAATTTATTTTTCGCATTTTACTTTTATTTTCTGAAACAGTCCACAATAGCGGTTTATTTGCTCCAAGGTCTTGTGGGAACACTTGTATTTTATTCTACATTTTTCTTAGCAAAATTTTTTGCAAAGGAAGATAAAAAGATTATTCGATTATCCGGGGAAAGTATTAGATTAAGCGGGGATACTTAACATTGTGTCTATGGGGAAATGTTCGGTTCCGGACAGTTTTATTCGTATAAGCGGGTTATTCGTTTATCCGTTACCCGATGAAGCGGGGACGACAGTATTTAGCCATAGTTCTGAAGGAGTACATTTTTGATTTAAATAATTAATCAGTTTCAGAGGTGAGCGTTCATTTTATTTATCCCAAGTAGCCCAGTTTTGGCATAGAAATTAATTTAAGTACAAGTAAGAATAAAATTAAATGCTGTCCGTAACGATTAAAATTGCATTTTTAGGGGAAAATCAAAAATTAATCTGTGTGACCTTTGAATAAAAGTTAAGCTTATTTTCGTATTTACAACTACAATTATTGATATATTTATTGATTTAAGAGCAACATTTTACGTCTTTTAAGTCCGACACCAAAAATTTAGGTTCAACACAACGGTAAAAGAATTTTCGAATTAGTTTTATTCTACTAATCCCGATTCTATTACCCGATGCCATGAATCAATTCAAATTTTTTTTTCCAAAACCATTTTCTGAATATAAGGTAGACTGACCAGTGAATGAACACTTCCAGTGATTGAACACCTCATATTTTTTGTGAAAAAATAAAATTTTTAAACATTTTTCTTGGATGAACAGGCAGTAGTCACTCCTTCTACACATTTCTGAAAATAAAATGGCTAGAAAATATTGCTTTTGTCTTTTAGTTGGGGTGTTCTTTCACTGGCTTTTGGCATTTTTTCTTCTTTCACCCCCCCCCCCCAAAAAAAAACCTGATTAAGAACAGTAAAAATTCACTCAATATTTTAAAAAATGATTAGATATGTCACCGAAAGTGCTTTTACAGTCATTTGACAAATACCACAATTTTTAACCATGCTATGAATTTTCGAAAATGAAATTTTGCTTAAGTGTTCATTCATTGGTCGGTACACCCTATTTCCTAACATTATAGCCTATCCAAGTCGATCATTGAAGGGCAAATTACAATTTTGGAAAAGTTTCAACTTTCCACTCTGTGCTCGGGGGCATGTTTTTATAAACACTTAGTGGCGGCAGACGAGATGAAGACAAACACGACTCGAGAACGTTTTCGGCGAGATTGAGGAAGTTATTTTTTGTAATGGGGCTCTTCTAGGGGCTGAGAGAGAAAACGTTCCGTAACTACACTGAGAGACAAACCCTGCAAAAGCGAAAAACGCATACATTTACTTAGCAGTTTTATTGCGCATACAAACTATAGACACATATCTATCTATCTATCCAGGGGTGCCCACAGGGGGGGATTATGGCGCAAGTTGCGCCATCAATTTTTTTGGGGGGGGGGGGATTTTTTAAAAACTTATTTATTTATTTATTTATTTAAATTGTTTATTAATTTATTTTTTAATTTAAATTACTCGTATTTATTAATTTATTTTTTAATTTAAATTATTCACTGATTTTTTAAATAAAAAATCATTCATTAGTTTATTCTTTTAATTTAAATTGTTTCTTTTATTTCCTTATTATTATTATTTATTTATTTATTTTGTGTGTGTAATTGGAATGTCTGGAAGAGAAAAAGCGATTCTATTCTGCGCATAATTCGTTCTTTCAAAGCACTAATAAAAAAAATAATAGTTATAACTTTAAAAAATATAATATATATTTTTTAAATAAATAAATAATATTTAAAAAAATAAATAAAATAAAAAAGAGAGGTAAAAATAAAAAGCACAATATGATTTTGAACAGTTTTTGGGGGAAGGGGGATTTTGCGCCATTGAGCTTGGGGGGGGGGGGGGATGGGCACCCCTGTATCTATCTATCTATCTATCAGGCACGTGCCGTCAACGAATGTCCAAAGTAGGGAGCTGAGATTTGGGGAAAAATAATACATAAATTAAAAAAGGCATGAAATGTAAACAGTAATAAAATAATATGAATGATCTTTACGTACTATACCTATAGAAAAAAAAAACATTATACATTTGTGCAAAGATATTTGTCAAATTCGATAGGAAGTCCATTCTTTCACTGTAGCAGAAATTTCTGTGACTTTCATAATAATTGAAAGTGAGGTCTCTTTCCATTTTGTTCACGTTCTTTTTCTACGGATATTAAAACGAGAGACACTTAAGTCTTTCTTTGTCATGCTATTTCTTGTGCAGCTCATAATTATTTTTATGGCATAAAAAGTTCTGCATCGAAACAGTTGTGGGGTTGGTGTAGTCAAAATTGACTGCAATAAATTCAGTTTCTGGAAACCTTTGGTTTAGTTCATTTTTCAAAGATAAAATCCAACATATTTTGTATACATTAATCATAGAAAAACAGTGCTCCCTTAAATACCTGCTAAATCTGCTTTCAGTCCTATAATCTCAAAATACGTTTCCGCAATTATTTTCGAAACTGTTGAATGCCTCCTTATTAACTCCGAAAGCTTATCTTTTGAAATTTACTTATATCAGCTAATCATATGAATGTTTCTGCAATTTGCCGCTTTTGCCCTTAAGTCTCTTTTGAATAAGTTTAAAGGAAATAACCGTCCTTAGTGGTGAAATTTCAATTTAAATATATTTAGGAACATGACACATTAAAACACCAAACATTTGAAAAGTATGAAAACGTCTGATAGAAAAAAATACACAGGTAAAAATACATTTTTTGCAAAAAAAATTTAAGCAATTCGCCTCAAAAGACTCAACTGTTCTGTTAAGACAAAGAATAGAGTATGACATTAGCAAAAAAAATATTTCAATATGTTGTTGGCAGAGGAAGTTATGACCGTTTGAATATCGGTAAAATATGACATTTTTTCATATTTCGGCTTTACGCAACTAAAAGCACGTTAAACTTTCATCGGTTGTTTATACATTATTTCAAAGTGCTTACTCTGGCCTTACAAACGACACTACTTTTGCCGTGGCAACTGAAATGTACAAGCTGTTTTTGGACCTGCTGAAAAACGTCAAAAATGCCTTGTTTTGAGGGCCTTTACTGACCTTACAGCAACAACTTACCACAAGTTTAACATTTATTTTGTAAAGTTTGAACCTTCTGTATTCCATAAACAAAAAGAAAATTGGAGTTCAACAGTTCCTGGTAGGAGTTTTGGCTCACAGCAACTTCCATGTCTTGAAAATCCGCTTAATTTTTGATACCGCACTTTCAACTTTAGGGATCCATAAAAACTAAACAACTCAACTTTAGAGTAAAACATTCTGGATTTGGTCTTTCAATAAGATAATAAATTTGGTAATTTTTTGGAAAAAATCTGAGATGTCATGAATCACAGGCGTGACACTCTCTCAGATTCTTACTCTTAACATTTGGCAAAACATTTTCTTTTCTATGGTGCACATGAGCAATGCTTAATAACATTAAACTAAAATGTCATTGCGAAATATCAAGAACAGAGACTGATAGAAACTAAAATGCTTTCTATAGGAATATGAAGCAAAATTATTTCAGCAAACCATATGTGTGTGCGTGATTCTTATTATAGTAAACTCTCGTAAAAAATTTCTTTAACAGAAAAGTTGTGAATGTAAAATAAGATTCGAGCCATTCTCAATATCGGAATTTATTCTGCTGTAATATTTATCTTTCACGTAAAAGTGTTGAAAAACCCTTTAAAAAATAAAAGCTGAACAAGGAAACAAAATCTCAAAATGCCTTTTTTCTTCTGGAATGTTAATTTGAGAACTCAATTAAACTAGTATTTAAATAACTTCACTTGCTTTCCTACGCTTCTCTTAATATAATTTTATTTTTCTGTCTAATTTCAAACTACTAGTAGTGTAGCAAATATATGTACGTAAATAAATTAAGTTAATTTTTAGCTCCATATTTAAACTTCCGCCATTACAATATTCTTTTAGTAAACTTAGAGGTGCGCAAATCACTGGTAGGGAATCAATCATCTAGTTCTAGAGTAAAGCAACGCTTATACATGTTTCATTTATACGTAGTACATAAGAGTATTTATCCAATAAAACTGGGCAAAAACTAAAATAAGAAAATTTGGCAAAAGCAGCTTTAAACTTACTGAACTTCAAGTCCGATAACTTCGTTATCAAAGGACAGTCGTAATATCCCCTATTACCTCCCCATTGCTGTACGCTATTTGAACAATTTTTCTCTTTCAACGCGTTTCATTTTAAGTCTTGGTGGGTTTTTTGGTTTTGCTATTTTATTTGAAGAGGATACTGTTTTGAAAAACAAACTTTTGAGCATGAAAAGAGAATGTACGTAGCTTAATTCAAAATTCTGTTGTGTGAGTTTGCTTTAACATTTGTCATTTTCTTACTGTATAAAAGTGAAAAAAATGGTTGCTTATTTTTAGCTAAAAAAAAGTTTCGGAAAAAAAGGTTTTTGTTTATTTTTCAAGTCGAGTCTGGTCATATTTCTTTTATGGGCATAGAATTTGAACTGTCTGCTTTACATACTGGTTAAAAATCTTCCGACTGATTCCGCCATTTTGTCTATGATGAGTTTAGAGTTGATCAGTAAAAAAGGCTTAATCATTTCGATTTTGGAGTTTTTTATTATTTCTTTGTAAATTCTTCTGAAACTGCTAAATCTTTTATTAGAAGAAAATTATATGATATGCAGTCATATAAAAGTTTACATTTGTAGAAGTATAATATGAAGAATTAATGAAATAAAAAAAGCAAGTAGGGACATTTGCATCTAAAAAAAAACCGCTCTTTAAAAAATATCAAAGAATAAAATAAACAAATAATGGCTAAGATCCCTATTACTGGTCTGAAAAATCTGCAATTATTGGGATGGCCATCAAAGTCGTTTTTAGAGAATGTAACACTAAAGAACTACGAGCGCACGTACCTATTGAGAAATTCCCAAGTGTAATTGACATGGTAAACAGTTTTTCAAAAAACAGTGATACCTCAATAATAAAAATAAATTAATTTCTTTACAAAGCAGAGCAATAAAACTTCGAAGAAAATTTTTTTTCTTTCTAATAATCTAACTTGTTCTGAAACAAACACCTCAAGAAGTTCTCGCAATTTCTGTAGAATTAGACTTCACTAGTCAATGAGAAGTAATTAAACTGATAATAAAAGCATCTACTCTTTATTATGCTTTTGTGAGCCAGCTGTCGTGGCCATCACGAAACTTTCTTCTATATCTATCTTATGAATTCCGGTTACAAAATAAAATACGTACTCGCCCGAATAATTGGAGACAGCTCCAATTTCCCAATTATCGTAATAACCCTGAAAATGCAGAATCAATGAGCGAAATTGGAAATCATTGCAAAAGTCTTGTTTAGATTAATTGCAAACATTTTATTTGTTAGTGAACAGAAATTGGCAACAGTTAAAAATTTCAAATCATTGAAAGTTTTCAGATGTTTTGATAATTAAATAGCGTAAAAGCGATTTTTTTAATGAATTAATTTTTCGCATTGTTGACTAAGCGCAAAAAACACCCCACCCTCCCCCTGGGGTGATTGGCGCCAAAATTTAATCGATGCTTGCTTCCATATTGGGTTAGTGTTATTCCAAATTTCATTCAAATCGCAGCAATATTTCTCGAGATACAGTAGGTGCAATGACAAAATAAGCACTATTAATTGCTCCACCCCCTTTGAGATATTGACACATAAATTGAATCAGCACTTGTACTCAATTGGGTCTACCTATGGACCAATTTTCGTTTAATTCCGCCGGTTACTTCCTGAGATATAGCAATCACCCCCTCGCAGAACACGTGCGATTGCTCCACCCCCTTCGAGATATTGACACACAAATTGAATCAGCACTTTTACTCAATAGGAACGTCTCCTATGGACCAATTTTCGTTTGATTCCGCCGATTACTTCCTGAGATATAGCAATCACCTCCGCGCAGAACACATGCGATTGCTCCACCCCCCCCCTCGAGATATTGACACGCAAATTGAATCAGCGCCTGTACTCAGTAGGGTTGTACCTATGGACTAATTTGCTTTTGATTCCGGCAATTACTTCCTGAGATATAGCAATCACCCACGCGCAGAACGCGTGCGATTGCTTCACCTTCCTGGAGGAATTCGCTAAAAAAGTCAGGTGCACCAGTTCACATGGTGGTACATATGTGCAAAAATTTTTGTTCGATTTCATGCAGTAGTTTTTGCTCTAGCGCGGCCACAAAAACTGGTCACACACACAAACACACAGACAGACATTTTCCAAAAATGGTCGAAATGGACTCAGCGCACCTCAAAACGGGCAAATCCGTCAAAATTCGACATTCGAAAATTTTCACGAATACTTTCTTCTATACATTAGATATAGAAGAAAGTAAAAATGCTTAAAGGAATATTACCTGGATAAGAAATCAATGTATGTGACAGAAACTGAATTTTTAATTCAACTTCAAGCACTGCTTGACCATATCTGAAGTACGGGCTCTAGAAACGTATTAAATAGTAGAACAGCAAAATGTGGTGCTGACATCGAAATAGGGTTTTATTGGATGTTTGCAGACATAGCGTAGAAGAAAATTTGAAAACAAAACACCCCCCCATGTGGGGGGGGGGAGGGCGCGCCCACCAGAAAACTTTTGGAAATATCTCTCTGACCTCATTTGTTCTTTTAAGATTAGCTATACTTATTGATGGTAAAGAGGGAGGGTAAAAAAGACAAAACACCATATCTTCTTCTTTTAGATCCTGCCAACCCATATTTTTAGCCTCATATGCCTAAAAATGCACACATATTTTTGATGCATGGTGCTGAAGTTACAACTTAAGCAATCCTACCAATTTGCCACCTTAGAGGAGGCAACTGTCCAGCAGCCCTTCCAGCAGTACTAATTTTCACAAATAAATTGTAGCACTTACGAAATTCTAGTACGTAGTAGTAAACCCGACCAACTGAAAAACAAAGCGATATTCCCTGGAAGCATTAAATATAATAAACGCAAGCACGCTATATTTTATCGTAGATCAGCAAGTATTCAATGATTAAACTGATCAAACACAGACACACTTTCCAAAATGATCGAAATGGAGTCAACACACCTCCAAACGTGCAAATCCGTGAAAAATTTAAACCTTTTCCGAATTCAATATTTTTTTCTTGATATTAGATATAGGAGACAGCATAAAGAAAAAAAAGCATATCTGCAGAAAGGAGAAGAGCCTAGTGGTCTCCAGTATTTTGTGACACAGTTGTCGAAGAAGACATCGATCATGAATGGATTAACTTGTCAACTCATTTAAGAAAGTCACCCAATAACCTAAGTCTGTTACTCGTTGACTTTGAAAGCCCCTGTAAAGGAGATTAATCCTCTACGATCATTGAGCCGAAGACTTCATTTGAATGAAAATCATGATGATTCTTTTAAACGTGATTACTATGAAGTAGGCGCTTTTAAATAACCACTTTTATCTACTTTATCTAAAAATGTACTAAGCTTAATTCCAACAGAGCTTTGTTAAAATTCATCAAGAGTTTGAAAATGGTAAAAATGTGTGCTCAGGAAATTATAGAGTGTCTGAAGCATGCAGGGATAAACTTCTAGTTGTGAGAGATGACACACAAAGCAACGGTTCTCACCCTTCTTTACCCATATGAAACGTTCTTGAGAATGTCCAAGTTCCGGAGCACTCTGGCAACCGTGTACTAATATTTTATCAAAATTATTTTTCAAAAGTCAATACTTATATTAAACGATTGTTACACAGAGGAACAATTTTTAACAAATTTCTGGTGAGTTAGATATTAAAGTTGGTTAGATGCTGATTTCAGAAATGTAGTTAGTTTTCTTCAAGTTTTTCTTCTCGCCTTGTATAAATGTGACCTATACACTGGAGGTCGACATTATAAGGACAACTGAAAATTGTACAGAAAAAAATTGTTTCTGATAAAATCTAATGAAATTTATACATAAAATGCTTTTTTATGCTGAAAACATTGTGGAGTCTGTAACATTTGAGAATAAAAAATATGAATGATTTTTTTCTATGATTAATAAAAAAATCATTTTTTAACTTGGACAAATCTATAAGGACAATCAAATGTTTCGGCTTCACACCTGCTAATAATTAATAATTTTCGCCTTCTTTTCCACCACTTTTATCAATCTTGTTGTCATGGAATTTGACAGAACCTTCAGAATATTTTTGGAACTTTTTTTTTCCAAGCTTTTCGAGAAGTCATAAGTTTCTGCTTATTTTGATATTGGATGCTATTTTTGTATATTTCATGGGCTAGAATACCACACAGATTTTCCGCAAGGTTTAGATCTTGACTTCTGGATAGCCAGTCAAGTAGTTTTACAAAATTAGCCTCAAACCAAGATTTTGAAATTTGAGAAACATGCATCGAAGCATTATCCTGCTGAAAAAATTAGGCTCCACTCGTAATCAGCGCTCTTTTCGGTACAAGACTATCTCCCTCTATATCGACATAACTCTCAAGAATTTATTCTATCTTATGCAAAACCTCTCCCACACCGTCAATGAGCCAACTCCAAATATACGCTTTGAAAAATGTTCTTTTTATTTACGGGGAGCATGTCAGAAATAGTGAAAAACGTCTGGTCCATCCAATTTATACCTTTTCTCGTCAGAAAAGACAACAACACCCCATTTCCTACCCATAAAGTTGTATTTTTTGGTGAACTGCACTCCCAATCTCTTTTGAACTTTTGTAAGAGACTGTCGTGACTTCAGTTTTCCATAATGAAACTTTTTTTCGTGTTGTAAAACACGTCGGACAGTTCGACTACTGCACCAAGGCTTCACTAGATAGCGTTTTATACATGCTGCTTCATTTGATCAAAATCCTTGGGATAAAAACGGTGGTCCTTGTCCAGAGACATCTATCGAATTTTATGGTAACTAACATATCTAAAAATCAGATAATAAAAGACAAAATTAAAAGTTAATTTGTTGGCGACAATTTTACAATTTGGCATTCAATTATATTTTAGTATATTTAAACGTTATTTAATAGCTTGTTTTATTTGTTGGTTTATTCTGCATTTTAACGGCTTATTTTAATTAGTTAGAGAATTATTTTTCATTTTAATTGATTCTTATTATTAATTAACTATGAAACGACATTGGCACCGCAGAGCGATAAATGGCGAAATCTATTCGCTAAGCGAGCCAATACTACCAACGGGTTGCCATAGAACTTTTTAAAATTCAGTAGTTCGCCAGGATACAGTTGGTCGTCGCAATATTGTAGTTTTGTTTCTTTTTTTCGTACTTGTATTGCTCTTTAGTACCAAACCAAGCTATTATATATGCTCATTTCGTTGTTACTAAAAAAATTAATATATTTTGTTTTCAATCGTCTTTCCGTTGTACACAATCGCTTCATTACGGTAGGTACATTTCATTCTGGGGCATCAAAACGAAAAAATGAAATGTCTCGACGAATATATTTGCCATTTATTGCTCCGATGCGTCAACGCCATCAAAATGAACATCTGAACTTTTGCGTAGCAATTAAGATCGTGTGAGCAACAATAATGAAACAAAATAGTAAATTAGAACAATATTATTTCATTGCTACATTTTTTATTTATCGTCGGTGAATTTAAGCGTATATTTTATTAATGCAGAGATGTCAAAATTGAACGCCATTGGTATATGTTGTTAATTCGAAGAAAGTAAACAGATGAATGAATGTTGTATGACTGAATCATAAGTTGTGACCAACTTTACCTGAAAGGGGAATTTATTTCCCCTTAAAAAGCAGTACTAATAAGGCCTTCGGCATCAATTCACTCTGGACTCCACTTCAGTTAACTATATCCATATTTTTTAACCCTAAAAGACAGGATAAACATCACTTTTTACAGCAGAAACAATATGCAATTTATGTAAACAAACATTTGGGTGGTCCTTGTTCAGAGCTCTCTAGCAGGCAAATCTTTACCATTGATGTTCTGAGTATACAGCCTGTATAAAACGCTATCTAGTAAGGCTCGACCGATGCATCGGCCAGGCCGATGCATCGGCGCCGATGGTTGAAATTTTTTCCATCGGCCATCGGCATCGGCCGCCGATGCTAAAATAGAAAAAACATCGGCCCATCGGCCTCAAAAATATCTAAATGCCGATGCAAGGCCGATGGTTTTTTTTTTTTAAGTTTTCTTAAGATGGAATTCTATTTTCTCTATTTTTTACTTAACAATTAAAAGTATGTTCAGCATGTAGCTTGAAATCGGGCAGCAAACGGGACTAACACAGTTCTGGGTTTTGGAATTTTCCGAATCGGGCAGATACCGAAATTTTCACAACACAGATACTTTCCGAGTAATCGGTTTGTTGCGAATTTTAAGAATTACAGTAAAACCTCCGAATAACGGAACCGGAAGTTTTGTCCGTTATTGGGAGGTGTGCTTCAGAGAGGATTATGCTGTTTCAGATTTTACCTATTAGTTTAATGCATAATCATAATATTGAATATGTGCCAACGGCATCTTGCACTACGATACATATAATTTGTGTATTATTTACAAAATCTCGCTTGAACTCATAAAATTTTACCTTTGCTTTTTTAAATGCTAGCGTTCCTTTTCATTGCAATTCTTTAACCCCCCCCCCCCCCCATCTCTTTTACCGTATCTTTCTATTAGAAGCATAGTTCGCCTGCCTACGCATTTTTCTCCACTGCTCTATGATAATCTATGAGATATTTTCATTGAAATATTACAATTGTAAATATGTCGACGGACTCTATAACTTACTATCATTTTGTCATTACTCAAGTCTATTTAATTTAAACTATATCAGGGGTGGGATACGATGGATACAATTTCGGAGCAGCTAAAATTCTGTTTTAGAGAGGAAAAATAATTATTTTGGAGCATGCTGGAGGAAAACAAACACCGTATTGGAGCAGGCTGAAGCAGGAAAATTATAATTTTAGCGCGACTGAAGAAAAAAAAAAAGAATGCCATTTTGATGCAAGATTCAGCAAAATAAAAAAACAAACTAGGAGCAAAAGTAGCAAAAAAAAAAAAAAAAAAAGGTGCAAGCTGACTTTTTTATTTCATGGTTATTTATTTTTCAATAAAATAAGTTATGTAAGTGTCGCAGCTTTTAACGAACATGCAAACATTACTGTTCATACATTTTAAGTACAGCGAAGTTCAAGCTATGACTTAGTATTGTGATTTATCTGTTGCCTTTTTAGCCTACTTTTCCGTTAAAAAGAAAAAAAACGAAAAAAGCATTAAAAGTGGTTTGATGTACACTAGGTGGCCAAAAGTATCCGGACACTTTCAAAAATTCACATTTTTACATATAGCTGGAGAAATAAGTGATCAATTGTTCTTTAACTTTAGTCATACAAAATATAGGCTTCACCGAACATTTCCAAGTTGAAATTAAATTACCCTTGCATTTGGGGGACGATAAGAAGGGGGGTCGAAAGAAAAACCGCTTTTTGACCATAACTCTTTGAAAATAGCTCGGAATAAGCTATGCATTTCAGTAATTAATTAGCATACTATGTATAACTACTATACAAATTCAAATGAACGCACCACTCTTACTTCCGAAGATATGTAACATTTTTTAAAAAACGGCAATTTTATTTGAAGGGTTTTTGCTCATAACACGCAGAGTTTTTGATCAAACCTTATCAAAACTTCAGGAAAGATGACAAAATACAAAAGTAAGAACATACTAAAACGGTTTTTAAAAATATTAAAAATCCGATGAGATATGAACGTTAAAAGGAAAAAAAATTTCACGGCGCATGCGCGAACGACAGAAATTTATAACTACAAAAATATTGTAGCCTGGTATATACTGCATCTTATAAAAAAAGTTCCAGTTGAATATCATGAAAATTGAAAAAGATATCAGCGGTCTAGTGAGCTGTATTTCATTCATTCGCAGCAATACATACATAGTGAGGGTCTGTCCACAAAGAGCTATTTTTAAAATAAAGGTTATTTCGTCATCGTTCAAAATCAACGTTTCAGGGGGTCTCCGTATACTTTTGGCCACCTACTTATAAGGTCTTTTTGGCCGAATGGGCGAAATGTGACTTCTATGCCAAATATAAATTTTTAAACAGTATATAATTTAACATTGAAAAATATGTTCGATTGTCCACACACTATTTGTGAACAACCCCTCTCCATTTATGAATTGACTGCAAATGAATGAATTACAGCTCACTAGATCGCTGATATCTTTTTCAATTTTTACGATATTCAACTGGAACTTTTTTTATAAGATGCAGTATACACCAGGCTACAATATTTTTGTAGTTATAAATTTCTGTCTTTCGCGCATGCGCCGTGCAAAATTATTTCCTTTTAACGTTCATATCTCATCGGATTTTTAATATTTTTAAAAACCGTTTTAGTATGTTCTTTCTCTTGTATTTTGCCATCTTTCCTGAAGTTTTGATAAGGTTTGATCAAAAACTCTGCGTGTTATGAGCAAAAACCCTTCAAATAAAATTGCCGTTTTTTAAAAAATGTTTCATATCTTCGGAAGTAAGAGTGGTACGTTCATTTGAATTTGTACAGTAATTATACATAGTATGCTAATTAATTACTGAAATGCATAGCTTATTCCGAGATTTTTTCAAAGAGTTATGGTTAAAAAGCGGTTTTTCTTTCGACCCCCCTTTTATCGTCCCCCAAATGCAAGGGTAATTTAATTTCAACTTGGAAATGTTCGGTGAAGAATATATTTTGTATGACTAAAGTTAAAGAACAATTGATCACCTATTTCTCGAGTTATATCTAAAAATGTAAATTTTTGAAAGTGTCCGGATACTTTTGGCCACCTAGTGTATCATAAAATTATCACCAGATCCAAAAAAAAGTCAAACAGAAATAAAAACATTTAAAAAAATCAAAAATTAAAATTTGGAGAGTAGGGTTTTGAGATGGGGAATTTTTGTGTCGGTCTGATTGCCCCCTCCCCCCTAATAACTTTTGAATGAAGATTCCGATTTGAACAAACTTTTTTTTTGTTTTTGGAAAGATCTCGGCGAGTACAGCTGATTCCCATATTTGATTTTTCATTTGAGCAATTTTTGGTGCAACTTTGAACCGTTCAAACAACCTGTCGCGCGACACTATATTTTTAGTGAACATTCCAATTTGAACAAACTTTTTTCGTTTGAAAGATCTTATCAAGGATACTTCATTCCCGTATTTAAATTTCCGATTTAAACAATTTTTCGTTAAACATTTTACCGTTCAAACAAGCTGTCACCCCTAATCACTTTTGAGTGAACAGTCCGATTTGAACAAACTTTTTTTTGTTCGAATGATCTCGGCAAGGATACTTTATTACCGTATTTAAATTTTCAGTTTGAACAATTTTTTGTTCAACATTGAACCGTTCAAACAGCCTTTCCCCACCCAATAACTTTTAAGGGAACCGTCCGAATTGAATAAACTTTTTTTTGTTCGAAAGATCTCGGTGAGGACACCTCATTCAGATATTTCGCTTTTTGATTTGAACCATTTTTCTTTTAATATTGAACCGTTCAGAAAAAGACTTAACATTGCACCTACTGGGAAATTTAAGGTTAATGTAGATCCTGAACTTAAAGGCGGATTTCCTTCAAACTAACTTTGTTAGAAAATGGTTTTGATAAATAATGTATGTAAAGTACTTTTCTGAATAAGCTGCAATGAGGACTCTGCTTCCGACTCCTTGACTCTGACTCTGCAAGCATGGCAGAAATGCAGGCTCAAAAAAAAAAAAAAAACACACCCCTACCATTATTATTTTTAGAGCTTTCGACTTCAACTGACGAAACTAATTTTTTAAAATCGACTACAACACCGAATCTTCGACTCCAACTAAGCCACTATGGTAGAAATCGGAAAAAAGACCGAGTCCCTACTATTAGAATGTGTGTGCCTTTGACTCTGACTCTACTTGTCGGCTGCGATTTATGACTCCGACTTTTCAACCCCAACTCTGAATCCTCGACTCTAACTCTGACTCAGCAAAGAGCAAACATTGCAGAAATGCAGGCTGGGAAAAAATGACTGACTCACTCTTAAAAGAAATAACCGTGCACGCGATTTTTTTCTTTGTTTATTCATTTGTTTTATTTATTATTTATTTATTTTTTTGGCAGACGATTTTTTGTCTAACAAAAATTACTCATTTAAGAGAACATTTTATTGTTTATTTAATCAATTATTTGATTTTTAATTTTTGGCGACGGATTAAAAATGGAATTCGAGAAATTTTTTTGGGAACGAGTTTTTTTTTTGTTTGTTTGATAAAATGAGTTTTGATTGTTTGATTTGCTTCCTATTTTTCATTCTTTTTTTTTCAAAACAATTAATTAATTTTTTTACGGAAGAACTATAAAAGCTGCATTGTTTAAAGCTGCAACAACTTTATTTATTTATTTATTTTTTTTTTGTTTACTTTTTAAGTGCCTAGTTCATCAGATGAAATCTGCATATTTGGTTTTTAGAAAGCAGCTTTATTTGCTAAAAAGATACGTTTGACATAATTTGTCGTCTCAGATAATTAAAAGAATATTGATCAGATATTAGAAAACCGATGTCGATGTACGGAAAAGTAGGTTCGTTTAGTTCTTGATAGAACTTCTTGTTTTGTTTAACTTTATGGTTTAAAAATATCTTAAAGAATTTTTCCACTCACACAGTGTAATTTGTTGACTGGTTCACTTTTATTTTTAATGATTAAACAACATAATGGGAAGTTCTTTTACCAAGTTTGGTGTATCTAAATCCACACATTATTGCTGAAGTCTTTTTTTTTTAATGTTTATGTTAAACAATGGAGCAGTTGTCTATTACTAAACACAGTGTTCGTTTAAAATTTTTATCTCAAACGTTTTCGTATATGTAGGTGGAACTTAATTCACGAATAAAAGAGTATATTGCGAACCGATGCGGAATTGCTTTACTGAAATTCATGTTACAAATATCGACAATTTTAATAGGAATTTTGTCAAATACCGCCCAGCCGATACCGAATTCAGCATCTTATTTTTTTCTCCATCCTTGTTGTATCTTTCTTTGTTAGTTATAAAACACTTTGCGATTATATCACTCAGTTGTCACCAATTTATGATATTAGTCTGCATTGAAATTAAAATTGATTAGTCAAAAAAAGAGAAAGAAAAAGTTAAAAGCACATTTGGAACATCGGATTGCAGCTAAGAAAGTATCTGCATGACTACACCTAGTACCAATGGTACGAATGAGTTCGCAACTTACTGCGTCTCTCTCTCTCTCTCATATAATTTTTGTCGAGTGGTTGTAAAATAAAAATTTAAGCCCGAAATCTGAATGACTGAAAAAGAAGTAGAATGAAATGAATATATGACCCATCAAATCTCTTATAAAACATTTATTTTTCTAATCATTTGATTTTTTTTAACCATCGGCCATCGGCATCGGCCATCGGCCGATGGAAGAGTAAAAAAATCGGCCATCGGCCATCGGCCAACTTTGAACAATCGGCCAACAATCGGCATCGGCCCATCGGCCAAAAAATGCCATCGGTCGAGCCTTACTATCTAGTGAAGCCTTGACTGCACCAAGAGGCGAAATTCTATCGATGTCCGATTTTTTGAGCAATTTGGTCTTATTGCCATTCTTTTTCCTCGATCAGAAACAGAAACTGAGCATTTTTTGAGCATGAATTTCCCATATATTTACATCAAAACTGATTAAAATATTCTTCATTTACCAATAGTTTCCTGCCATAAAATTTGCGAGGCAACGGTAGACAAGATTTGGTGATTTTCCCTTTGTCCTTATAATTTTGACCACCAATGTATCAACAATTTCCGCTGGAAATCGCGTATCATAAGACACTAAACTGTTCTTTTACTGGCTGAAATAAATCTTTTTAAATTGAAATAAAGTTTTCCTTTCAAATTATCATTTGTTATTTAGGATAAATTTGAATTTGTGTCAAATTTCCCTAGGAAATAGTACGGATTACTTTTCTGGTAGGAAACAGTATGTATTATTTGTAAGAAAAGCAGTCGAAAACTTTGTACAATTAATGAAGTTAAAAATGCAAGACAACGTGTCCAAAAGTACAAATAAAAGGTTTAAAAAGAGTTAGCAAACTCTAGCAAATAGCTATTTCGGGGCTATTATAAATGAAGCCCCATCATCAGTACAAAAAGATGACGGTTCACTGACCACAGTCAAGTGAACCAGGAATGCGAGAAACGTGAGGGTAAATAAACAGAACGGGTAGGTACGCAGAAACTATTACGTCATGGGTTAAACACGACAACTGCGCAACAAAGATTACGTCACAGACGAAAAAGTTTTTAAATAAGAGATTTCCAAATGTTAGGGAAAGGAGGGGTGCTAGACAGATCATTGACAACTAAATCAGAGTTTTTCCAGATATAATAGGATTCCCAAAAATCTAAATCAAAAATCGAAGAACAACTCGGCCGATGGAAGAGTAAAAAAATCGGCCATCGGCCATCGGCCAACTTTGAACAATCGGCCAACAATCGGCATCGGCCCATCGGCCAAAAAATGCCATCGGTCGAGCCTTATTATTTAGTGTTTCACTTCATTTCATTGCTTTATTTGTCATTCTGGTTTAAATTAAGTATAGCTTATGATCGCTATTTTCAACGAAAAATTTACTAACTGATATCTAAAAGCCAATATATTTCAGAGATAATGAATAAAATTGAAATATGATGCCGCATTCAATGTAAATATAAATACATGATGGAAATGACGTCAGATTTACAATCAGCGTATAAAAGAGTTATAAGCAAAATTAAAGGTGAATTACGAGAGTCTGATTTTCCACGTAATGGAATTTCCACTTGCCTCATCATAATGGTACGCAATTGCTTCGCATAATAGTACGCATATGCCTCATAATTGCGGTACGCACTTGCCCCATCATAATGGTACGCACTTACCCCCACCTTACTTTAAAGAAAGGGAAAGTGCGTACCGTCATATAAACAAATTTTAGTTAGAGTATTTGATCAAAATACCCCATGTATGTTATTAATAGCTATTACTCAATTGAAAGAACTTGCATTTATTGACTTCAATTGCTTGGTATGACTACAAGAGAAACTGAAACAAAACCTTTTTAATCTTTACTTTAGAGTTTTTTTGAAGACATATACGTTGTCTCTGATTGCGTTTCGTCTATTGAATCCAGGCCTGAATTCTACCTATTGAAATTATCATTAGACAGTTATCTAACATAGTCGATGTGTTGCAGAAGCCATTTCAGAACAGTGTTCATATAATTCCCAGTGGACGCACTTACCCCGTGGATGCACTTACCAGAACTCACCCTACAATTCTTGCCATCTTTTCTGTTCCTGAGATGCAATAACCCTCCACAATATTGGAATTTCTTCCGTAAACCAACGCAGTTTTCAACTTAGAGAGAAAATGACGTGCTTAAGTGTGAAAACACATGTTATTCTAACATGTATAAAATTTTTTTAGCCCTATCTTTCGCCGTTTTCGATTAAAAAATTCATAAAGTCAGTGAATTTAGCATAGGGCTCATTCCACGTCAAATCGCCTAATTTAAATAGTCGGCCGTGCCGTCATGTCTCGGATTTTGTTCAATATTTTTTTACGGATAGATACCTATGAGATAAACTCAAATTAATTTTTTTAGATTTTTTGAATAAAAATTTAGGGTTGTAGAATTTTTTGAAATTTTGATTTTTTTTAGAATTTTTGCTTTTTTATTTTTGGTATGCGTTTTGAAAAAGCTCTATAACTTCATCATTTTTCATTCAATTAAGCCAGTTTAAGTATCATTTTAAAGCTAATTATTTTCTCCTTCAATATTAGTGACAAAAATGAGATTGTGAAAAATAGAATTTTGCCAATAGTCGTGTAAAGTCAGATTTTGTGTTTTTTCGATTGGTATGTTCAATAGGTCATATCTCCGAAGTACCAACTAAGAACTGCCCAATTTTTTTTTTCAGGGATGACAACATCATATACTTTTTATGTATAAAAAATTAGGAGGGTGTTTTTTGTTGTTTTGGAATTAAAAATTCAAGTGTGTTTTTTCAGTTGGTATGATCAATAGGTCATATCTCCGGACTACCAACTAAGAACTGCACGCCACTTTTTTCTGTTATGACAACATCATACCCTTTTTATGTATAAAAAATTGGGTGGGTGCTTTTTGTAGTTTTAGAATAAAAAAATCAAACGTGTTTTTTCAGTTGGTATGATGAATAGGTCATATCTCCGGATTACCAGTTAACAACTGCGCCAATTTTTTTTCTATAATGAAAACATCATAATGTTTTTTATGATCAAGATATTAGAAGGAAGTGTTTTTGTTATTTTTGAAATAAAAATATAACATGTTTTTTTCAAAAAACTTCACTTTAAAATCAACTTTTGAAACTTAAATTTGAGATTCACTCAGCATCACACGTCACAAGCAGATGAAAATGTATCCTATTTATTACATTCAAATACTTGATGGTAGTTTTATATTGTTCTATTGCTTGCATGCTTTGGTAGTGAAAAGTCGCTGCAGAATTATTTTACTCTTCAGTAATTATTTGCTAGCCACTCCATAAACCGATAGGAATTACGATAAAGTAAACTGAAATGTCTTTAAATATACTTTCATTCATAGTTTGACAAAGAAAGACTCGCGAGCTCTTGTT